>PVLA01002241.1:0-63869 GCA_004027455.1 Hydrochoerus hydrochaeris | reverse complement strand
CTAGACCTCCCTATGGTCGTCTCCTCCAATAAATGTAAAAAGCCACTTAAACTAACCAATGCCATCTGCTTCTGTGACCACGCTTGCAAAGACCCCTCCTCCCTTTGTTCTAAAGCTTAAAAGCCCTGCTCCAGCTCAACTCGGGGCTCTGTTCCTGCGTGTTCAGTGAGCCCCACGCATGCTTGGACAATAAAGACCCCTTGCCAATTGCATGAGAAGGCGTCTGTTGGTGTCTTCCTACACGCGGTGGGCATCTCGACCCCCACAGTGCCCTACTACTGGACGTGGGGGCATAAAATGGTGGGAGATGTGAGATGGGGGCATCACGGGAACGGGACAGAGGCCGGGAGCGCAGCAGTGGCACAGGGCACACACGGGCATCCTCAGGGATGAGCAGGTAGTGCACACGGGCTCAGCAGATCCACCCAGAACCGACAACAACGAAGGCAGCCAAGTACTCCCTCGGCGGCTCTAGACCCTGCCAGTAACGGGGGCCAGTGAGGCCCCGCCCTTCGATTGTTCTGAAGAAAGCTGAAATCCAGGTTTACAGAGAATCACTCCAATTTTAGCAAGTCATCATATATATATATATATATATTTTTTTTTTAAAGCAATAAGCCGTGTGCCAATCATATACAACAGCTGCTAAAGTGTGATCTCTCTATACACAATGAGAGAGTGGTGAGGTACAAGAAAAAGTAAAAAAAAAAAAAAATACTATTTTCCTATCTTATTTTTAGAAACTGGCTATCTGGGTTAATCCCATGTGTTTGAGCACCCACAGTGTTCAATCAAGAAAGGCTAAAAACTCAAATTCAGGCTGGGCATCATGGTGCACCCCTCAGGAGGCTGAATCAAGAAGGTCACTGCAAATCCGAGGCCAGTCTGGCCCAGAGTGGTCACAGCGAGCTCCTTTGTCAACAAAACAAAACAAGCTCAAATGTAAAAGCAATAATGACAGATGAGTATGTGTCAATTCTTTGGCTTGGGGATGACTTTAATCCTAAGAGTAACTGAAGAAATCTTAAGAAGTTTGTAATGTAATCACAATTTAAAACACTTAAAATTAAAAACTGTCCAAACTAAAATCTGAAGAATAGTGGAAAACACCACAGCAAATGAAGAGCTAATTATCTTTAAATTCACCATTTTTGTTTTTCTGCGACAGGCTCTCATTACATAGTTAGGCTGACCTCAAACTTGTAGCGATCCTCCTGCCTCAGCTTCCCAAGTGCTGGGATTACAGGCATGCACCACACCTGGATTAAATTCAGATTTGTAAGGAATCAAGAAGAGTCAATACCAGCTCCTCAAAAATGAGGATAACTTGTTGCTAGTTCCTATCTGGTTCAAACAAAGCACCCTGCAGGCCCAGGGCCAGGACAACCACAAACCCACAAAGGATGTGCAGGTCAGAGTGAGATGAGCTCTGAAAGAACTCAGAGCACACAGGAGGAAGCTGAGTGCCACAAAAGCCCAAACACACGTGAGCATTCATACCCAGCAGATTTTTAAAACTATGGACAGAACTGGAAAAATTAACTATATGGAAATACTGAAAAACATCAGTGAAGGACCAGTTCCATGAAGCAAAGACCAGAACAGGAAAATACAAACTGACTTGGAAATCTTAAAAAAAAAAAAAACCATATAGTCGTTGATTTTTTTTAAAATGCCCTAAATGGTTTAATAGAGAAAGCTGAAAAGAATGAGCAAATTGGAATTCAGCCCTCTCCCAAAATGCACCATTAACAAATCAAGAGAAGAAATGCACAAATCCAATGAAAGCTGAATTTTCTCCCCAAAACACTTACAACGGTATCTACACACAAAGTGGTTTTTTTTTTTATTTTAATGTAAAACAAGCAGATATTAATAAGGAAAATATGTAAAAGCACTCTTTTGATGAAACAACAAAATAATTTCCTATCAAAGTAAGAGAATAACAATAACATGCTGTACACTGTATATACTAATAGTAAAAGTTATTCAGATTACAAGACATAGACAAAAGACTCTCTTACAAAGAAGCAACAGACAGATCATAGCGATAGCACCAAACTTTCTTTTCAGTGAACTAAACGAGACTAGTAGAAATGAAACCACACATAAAAAATTGCATAAACAATTTCCGGAAGTTTGCAGACTCCCTAGAGCCCAATTTCTACCCTAGAATTTTCAGTACAAAATATCTTAAGAGCTGAGTCTACTAAGTTCAATAAAATACTGCTTCAATCTAGTACAAAGTAGGATGACCACAGTAGACAATAATTTATTGCAGATTTCAAAATGGCTAACGCCAGGGTTGTGAATGTACCCAATGAAATGAGATGATAAATGATTTAGATGATGGATGTGTTCATTGCCATGATTTGGTTGTTACAACCAAATAATTCTCTGCACAAATATTATGTGTCAATTTAAAAAACATTGGTTCAAGGCTCAGGAAGAGATATTAAATCTGAGTTCGGATCAACTCAAAGAGACGCCAAACTGATGTCAACCGAATTCACAAAGAAAGTGCTAAATGTTCTGTTACGATCAATAGGCAGCTAAGATTGAGAAAATCAGTATCTGTACGCAAAATAAAGAACTCCAATGTGTATTAAACTTCGTTAATTATAGCATGAAAACTATTTTAGATGCATGTATCATTTTAAAGCTCATACTGGCATCAAGAAGTGTGACAAGAAATGGTCAAGAATATTTCTGAGTAGGCAATTGAAAAAAAGGTTACATGACTGGTATGAAGGTACAAGAATGGTGGAGTTTGAAAGGAACAGAATTACCCGAAATTAGAAAACGGTGAGAAAGAGATGAAGCCTGACGTAAGGTCTTTAAGAAACGACCTATGCTCGGGGGAAATCCACAGACTGCGTTAGAAAAATGCAGACGGGACTCCGGGTGGCCAACATCTGGCTGCGGGGCGAGGCGAAGAGCGCCCCCTGCTGGCAACGCGCGCTGCACGCTGCACAATGCCCACTCACCACCTCCACAGGGCCTTGGGTTTTTCCTTTTAAATGGGAATGGGCAAAGCAACGAAGCACCGTATTCCTGTTCCAAACTGGCCTAAAGTAATTACAGAGACGATGAGAGAAGCTAGCCAAATTCTGTACTTTACGAAAAGAGCTGGAATTTGTCTTTTGCAATAACCCGAACTTCAGAAATGTTTCGTTCTCCTCAAAAGTTGGATGGAAGCTAGCTAGCTCTCTCCCGTAGATTCCAAAGGCATGAAAATGCTCCTTAAAATAGACTTGAAATGTTTCAGGATATAAAACGCAAATGACATACGGAATATCTTCTGTTTCAGATAGCTGTTTGGAAGATAAAATAAGGGCTTCTCTGGGATTCTGTAAATGAAGATTTGAAAATAAAATTGTATCTCTTGAACATTTTTAAATGCTTCAATAAAGTTCAGTGGTAAAACTCTTCAAGGAGGTATATAGCGTACAGCCACAGGTTCCCTCTGAGGCGTTGTGGAAAATACTGCATTGATTGAAGACCTTGAAGTATTTAGACACACATTTATCTTCTTTGGGCATCTTTATTTTTCTTTAAAAGCATATAAGTCAGGTTGTGGTGAAATGCAAAATTTTACTAGCATAATATCTGGCTTGAAATAGTATTTTTGAATTGTATCAGCGCAGGCTCCTGTGAAACACATACGGTCTGCAGAAGTGGGGACAGCCCCGACTCCTGGTGAAGCAGCTTCGCCGGGCACAAGTGTGGCACCTGGGAATACAGCTGTGACCCCTCTGTCTCACCTGACGGAGCTTCCATCAGGGGGCTGAAGCATTTGTCTATGAATCTCGGCTTTTGCTCCAAGCATGCTTTTGTTACAGAAGAAAGTGAAGCCCTTGGTTTCTGCAGGTCACCTGCACTTTCTCTTTTCAAAGTGGACCTCCCTGACCAGAGTGACTCTGTTTCTGATTAAAAGCAGCAAACATGACTAAGCACAGGGCACAATCGTGAAGGCCTTCTGGGAGAAAACGCTTTCCTTGCCATCATAAGATGAAATTAAACTGAAATAAACTGTGAGTCATTCTGAGACTTCATTACAATTATATTCAAAGCACAGAAGCACAAAAACCATAGGCGGTAAAATCTAGATACATATAAATGTGAAAAATTCTCTGCTAAATTTTCAACTATTATGTTATTGCCACAACATAACAGTTGGAAAAATATCTCCTTGAGAAAACATACAACTAACCCTAAACATTAGTCAAAATAAAGGGATGTTAAGATATTTAAAAAATAAGAAATTTTTTTAAAAGACACTCACCAACCATGATTGAAGACTCACAGTGATAATAACCATTACTTTGTTTTTTCTTCTCCATGGAACAAAGATCTATGCGGTATAATGTTTCTTCTCCAAATTCGTGGTTAATAAATGTTTCATACCACTTGGGGTCTATCTTTTTCACTCCCTTGAAATGACAAAACAAAAATCACATCAATCAATCATTCCACCTAGGAAGCTGGTTCATATCTACCTCACTTTCTTACAACCTAATATTACATTTTGGGATGCAGTATTTCCTACTAGCACTTGAAATTGGATACCACAAAATTGTGAAGTCGTTTTTAAAGTCTCCCTGCCTGGCCTGAGTTGTAGTTTAAAAGCCTTCAATTAAAGAGGACTGATTTAAATTGGCAGCATTGGGAATTGCATATATGTTAGGCTTCAGAACTACTAAAGCATGTCATGGTGCAATTTGAGATACCAACGACAGAGTGATCATCTAGAATTACACTGGAAAAACAGAAGAATTTTCAAAATGTGACATGGATCTGAACATTTTATAGAGGGGAAAATAAGATGGATGCCAGTTTTAAACTCCTTTTATAAACCTGATCGAAAACATACATGTCACTTGAATTGGGACTCTTCTGTCTCTCCTTAGAATCCTCTCATGGCAGGAAAAGCTAGTTGTTCACTAACTACAGAGAGATGCTATTGGTATTTCTGCAGTTTCCCCAAGCCTGGGAAATCACCTCTCTACCTCCCCACCACCACTCAGACTCAGAGGACCAAAACACTGAGATGAAGCTACAACTTGAGATGAAGCTGATTACAATACAGTCTCACCTTTTACTGGCAAAAACTAATTATAGAAATGTTCCAAGTAGCGATATAAGAACATAGGTTTTGCTTTCATTTTCCTGTACAATTTCGTATGACAATGGCTGTGTCTGGAGTATCACCTGACAGCTTTACTTTTTCAGTAAACAAATCAGTAAGCAACGCACAGATGTGGAGATTACTTTTGTCCCAAAGAACTCTATCACTTGCAAGTTGACTGCTGGTTCCACCCAATTCTACACTGCTGGGTATTTAAGATGCTTTTTTTTAGTGTTGCATTTTTTGTTCTAGATTCAAAATCAGGATCCTGATGCTCTCCAGTCAGAGCCTTTCCCCGGCTCAGTTAACAGCGATTCTATTCTGATTACCCAGGCCAAAAGCCGTGGGGGTTACCCCTCACTCCCCTTCTCTCAAGGGGACGTGGTTGTGTTCAAACCATGTTGGTTCTGCCTCCACAACACATCCAATTCCAGCCACTCACTGTGACCTATGTCCAGGATGTCCTTGTGTCTGCCGGGCCCTGGATGACTGCAGGGGCTCCTGACTATTTTCCCACAGTGCCTCCTCCACAGCCCCAGCAGTCCTGTAGCGACGCACCAGGCCAGCTCACTTCTCTGCTCAGAATCTCCACGAGGATGCCTATTTCTGCCACAGGAAGAGCCCAGCTTCCCATACGGACCACAAAGTGCTGTTCTGCTCACTGCTGTGGCCTTGGCCTTTCCGGGCCTTGGCCTCCTACCACCTCCCCCTCTCTGGCTCTCTGAACACAACAGGCACAGCCCACCTCAAAGTCTCTGTGCCACCTGCAGCCTGTTCTCCCCGCCCCCCAATTCCCTCATGGTGCATCCCACCTTTAATTCCTGGCTCAAACACTTCTTTCTTACTAGAGTCTTCCCAGGCCACCCCATTTTTTCTGCATTCCTGCCACAGAGGTAGGTACTCCCCACCACTTAGCTCTTTATACTTAGGCATACGTTTCCATAGCATCCACTGTTTTCTACTTGGCTATGCAATTTACTTATTTATTACTTCTATTTTTCATTGGCAATTTCTGCCTTGGCCAGTACAATGCAAGCTGCACAAGGCAAAGGACTTTTCTGATTTTCAGTCACTGAACTACTGTCAGTGCTCACAGAACAGGAATCTGAGCACTAACATGAGCAGTGCTCATGAAGCAACTGTCACAAATGCCAAGGAAGACACACTCTCAAGAAGGGCATAGCTGACCACATCAAAGCAGCTGCCCATCAGGCTAAGGAGCAGTCAGAATATGAGTGAAAATCCTACTTCAGACACTGTCCAGCTGTGTCAGCCACTGAGACCAAACACCTGAGGATAAATCAATATACAAGAAGGAAAGGTTTATTTGGGCTCATGGTTTCAAGGTTTCTGCCCACAATCAGTTGGCCCCATTGGTTTGGGCCTGCAGGAGAGCAACAGAGCAGGGAAGGAGTAGGAGGCAAAGAAAAGCTACTCACCTCATGGCAGCTGGGAAGCAAAAGAGGAAGGAACATGCTGGTTCCTGATGTCCCCTCAAGGGCACCCAATGACCTAAATTCCTCCCATTAGGCCACACCTCCTGAGGTTCCAATCACCTACCAACATTGCTACAGGCTGGGGACCAACCTCTCAATACAGGGTTTCAAGTGGCATTTCAGAGTCAAAGCATAATATCAGCTCTGCAGTTTCACTGACCTTTCCTTATTGGTAGAATGAGGTCAACACAGAACCTACCTCAAAGTATTATGTGGCATAAATCACTTACTTTATACAAGTGCTCAGAACAGTAAAATGTAGTGGATATTTATACACACATGTGGTGTATGCTCGGCCAGGGTGACACTGGTGAACTAGGAAGTAATTTCAGTCAACCTAAGATTTCAGGAGAAAGGAAAGTTCTGGGTAAATAGAAGCTGAGCATTCTATGCTTCTTCATTTGTGGGGGGTGTGTGTCAGTCTGTCTGTCTGTCTTTCTGTCTGTTTAGAAGGAAGTAGGACACAAGAGTTTCTTCAGACCAGACAAAAGCCTAGTGATAGTTTAGCAGACATACAAAGGCTTTCAGTTTTCAAGATACTGATGCAAGGATCAACTAGCCACTGTATTCTCCATTTTATAAAATGTTATTTAAAAAGGAAAAGAAAACAGGGAAACACAAATGTGCCTCTAATCTGCTAGGTTAGCTGACTTCTAGCACAAGGTAAGCAGCAACCATCTTGCAAGAATTCTTCACAAAGGACTTCAACCTAAGCCTTAAGCAGTTAGCTTTTATTAGCAAGTGAGATGGAATTAATTACATAATTCTTAATTTATAGAGGAAGCTGTGGTTTAAAAACTCATAGGGATTCATGAGGCACCAAAGTCATTTTCCCCAGTCAGAGATTATCTTTAATAATAAAGGATCTAGAAACAGATAAGAGTTTGCTTTATCTCATATATATTATAATATCAGTGTGGTCTTTGTTCTCTGCAGCACGTTTTCTTGGGCAATATATTTCTTTTCTAATAAAATCTGTCTGAATTTGTCTCACTATGCAGCTGTAGCAAGTGGTGTTTTTCTTTCACAGTAAGAGAAAGAATTGCAATTCTGAGAAAATAAGTGAGTACATCAGACTCAGATATTATTAAGGGTAAGGCTAAGGTTCCTATTTTCTTACAGAATCTATTAGGCTGCCAAAACAGCTGCAAAGACATCATCCTTCACGGCTGCACTTTAAAGCTGAGACGGCTGGGTGATGACATTATACTCAGGTTCAGAAGCCCCAAGCCATCCCCTGCTTCCTTACCTCATGGGGCAAACCTGCCAAGACACCCAGTCGTTTAAAGATAAATGGAGGTATTAACGCATGATGAGAGCCCAAAGAACATCACAAAAAGGGCTAAAGCCAGGGGAATCTGATGTGCAAATGCTAAGAGATTTGCAGTTACTGCAAATGCAGAGAAAATATGTGGGCATTCTTCCAAGACACCATGGCAGGGGTGTGGCAAGTCTGGAATCTAGGTATTCTGGGTAACAGGCTAGTAAGGTGTTACTTCTGCCTGGAAACTAACAGAGACAAGGTACACTCTTAAGGGCTTCACATTTGTAATGAGGTAGCAGTTAGGCCATGTAAAACTAAAAGAAAAAAAAATTAGTTAAATATAGGCTAGCAGACTTTGAAACAAGAAATTAGTGGAAAGAAACAGCAAACAGAAAGCTTTCAAGATTGTCTTCATTATTAGAAATGACTAGGATTTTACCTCCCTTAGGCCACTTTCAGTCACAGCGCAGAATTATCACTGATATTCAAAACCACTTGATGACCTTTGATACCGTGTACCATGAAATTGTGAAGCATTTCATTCCTGATTGTAACTTGGTACCCAAACAGCCAACCCCTGAAAAAATAAAAAAAGCCTACTGACAACATGATGAGTATTTTTAGAATCATCTAATGGATGACTCTGATAAATAATGGGAATTATTTACTTAGGAAGCACTCACAACATAATTTACATTTAGCTAAATGATGCACATAATTTAATATGTGCCAGAGAGGGCTCGGGCTTGTATTACTACGCATCCAGCTCTATATTTAGTACAGGAAGTAGACAGAACCATGAAATGAAAATCATCATCAGATAATTATCAGAAAATAAAAATCATTTAAAGTCCTTTTTTTTTAATTAATTTTTTGGTCTTTTTGAGACAGGGTCTCACTATGCAGTTCAGGCTGGCCTTGAGTTTACTTTGTAACCCAGGATGGTCTCAAACTCACATTGATCCTCCTGCCTCAGCCTCCCAAGTGCTGGGATTACATGCATGCACCACCATGCCTGGTTCATTTAAAATTCTGAAAGATAAGACACATATTACTTATCTTTACCTACAATAACAAAGTTACTGTTATCAGAAGGTTGTTACAAAGTTATTGTTATTAAGGAGGCTGAGATTTTTTATAATAGATGAAACCTCTTACTGTGATTTGTTATAACCACCATTTATACAGCCTATATATAAAAAATTATTCTATTGGTGATAAGCTTATCATTACTGAATCTCTGCTGCATTTCCAAACAGTCTGTTCCTGTCACATAAGCAGCTGTAAAAGAAATACACGTCTCCTGTGGTAGTTACTTGAAACCAAAATTAAGAATGTTAATTAGGAGCCAAACCAGACCAGCTTGTCATTTTTGGCATCAGCTAGTTAAAGACCAACAGTGATCTTTGATATTTATTTTCATAAGTGGAAAAAAAGCTGCATTTTAATGGTACGTTGGTTAAAAAATTAAAATTCTTTTCAGCAATCACTGTCCCTAAGGAAAATCTCTATGCTGGAGCTTGAAGTTATGGCAAGACACAGACGTGGAGCTTCTCCGAGGTAAATCGTACTTCAGTGCCCTCCCCAACCCCTTCCCCGCTTTGGGCCACCACACCCCGCTGGCCCTCGCGCTGTTCTGCCTGCATCTTCAGGGCAGGGAACACTCGGGCGGCTCTGCCAACTGCAGCCTCTCCCCAGCATCGCTCAGCTGGACGCCCGTGGGCCCTCCTGGTGAGGACGGCAAAAGTCCAACCTGCACCAGCCGTGGCTCCAGAACGCTGCCTGTGACCCATCTTGCAGCACATCTTTCTGTCACTCTGGTCTGCCCGATGTGACTGGCCTCCTCCCTCCGCTCCCTTGAGTGGACTCACTTCCTACCTGGCTGAGCCCCGGACAGCCCGCCTAGCACCTGGCAGTAAGTTCATTAAAGGGAAACCAAGGCATGATGAGAAATCTAAAAGACAACAGTACTTGATTATTTTTTACCAATCTGAAAAAAAATGATGCCTTCTCTCAAGTAGTAATAAAAATCATATTGGCAATGTACACACACTGCTCTTATTTAATAATCGTTAATGATCGCAATAGCCCTGTGAGGCCAGTACTATTTACCTCAGATAAGGAAAATGAATTGCAGAGAATTAGGTCACCAACCAAAGGGCATAGCTAAGAAGAGGGAGATCTTGGTATCAGATTCAGGACTGGTGGAGAACACAAATAAATATGCAAACTCTTCACCATTCACTTTAAAGGATTAAAATTCCAAGACTACTAATCATTCTTGAGACTTCATCAGCCACACTACCATTTTTAAGGCCAATGGCAAAATTGGGAACTTCTCTCATTTTTAAATACCTGCCTTTAATATGTTGCATTGATATGATGAAATCATATACATATATATATATATATATACATATACAGCGATAACTGTATGCCTGTATACACGTATTTCAATTTAGCAAGAGAGGAAAAGGGAGGTGAGAAGGAATTCACAGATGCTACTTAAATATAGAAATACTATTTGAATAATCCAGCCTGGAAAGGGAACTTTACTAATACTCTTAATATCCAAATAAGCAAGCAAAATACTGGTAGAGATTTTCTGAGTTTTCCAGACCAGTTGTTTATTTGAAGACACGCTTCTCACTTCGACATTTTACTTTAAGCTACAGTATCCATGCAGCCCACCTTGGAATCTGTTAGGCATGCCATCTCCCTGATTCCTCTATTTATAAACTTGCTTTTAGCACTCCTGACCTTTTTAATTTAGAGGTTGTAGGGAAAGAAAAAGTGGGATTTTTTCACCTTGGCATTTTGTCTAACATTTACAGTGTCACACTGTGCCACGCTAGTAGTAAGCAGCAACAGGGCCACTAGAGCTATAGGTTTTTAATCTGTTGTTGGTGCCTCCTTCCGCCTGCTCTAACTCTGGCAGGGGTCACACGCAGTAAGTGTCAAGAGAAGCTGTTATAGAGGGAAGGTTTTAAAACTCCCAGCTGCACGAGCCACTTCACAAAAGCCACCAAGAGAAAATGCAGGGTCACTTCCTGGTCCAGCGGCTCTTCCAGGAGCTGCTGGCATCAAACAGAAGAGAGGCACTTGGCTTCAGCTCCTTTATACCACTCTCACCAGGGAAATCACAGGTCACTGGTACCCAGGAAGTTCACAAAGTTGCGGGCTTGATACCATAACAGTGGACCAGTATGGCGCCTTTCTGTTTTTACTGAAGCACTCTGTCCACTTAGCCAACGTCCACTCCTCCTCGGAGCTTCTCAGGCACAGCCTGAGAGACCATGTGCTGCCCGGTTTTGTAGCTGTTTACTAACAACGTCTGCATGTGGCTTTTCTCATTATTATGAAACAAAGAAGGGGCCTTAGAACTAAATCCAAGAACAGTTCCCATGTATTTCTTTCTCAGCTGGACTCTCCACTCCGAGGCCCCAGTTCCAGCTGTGTTCTTGGTTCAGAACAAATTTTGTGGTCATTCAAATATATACAAGCTGCAGCCTTCCCCTCTTCTTCCTCCTCCTACCACACTTGTTTCTGAAGAATGTTTTGTTCTTTTGGGGCATATATGTCTGAATTCACCAACTTAAGCATTTGTTTCTATACCTCAAAGTTTCTCACTCTGATAACTTAATGTAACATCTTCCTCTTTCAATGCCATAGCTTTCCTTTCTAATCAGTATTTTACAAAAGACCCCAACAGCAACAAGACTGCTGTACAGAAGATGATTTAGAAGTAAGATCCCAGATGGGCGTGGTGGCACACACCCATAATCCTAGTACTTGGAAGAAGAGGCAGAAGGATGGTTGTTCAAAACCAGCCCGGGCTGCATAGTAAGTTCAGGGCCAGCCTGGATTGTATGGCAAGACCCTCTGTCAACAAATAAATAAGTAACCATGGAAAAATCCTAACAAACAATTTTAACTTGTCCGATACATTGGCCTACATATTGCAACTCACTGAAATAGCAGTAGAACCTATTCTGTGTTTACATCTTAGAGATCCACAGCACAAAACCACTTATCAAAGTTAGATTTTCTGCAGACAGGACTTTAGGCATCACTGCAGCCTTTGATTCAATCCACATAAGCACTAAATAAACAGTGGTGAAGGGACTGTGCACCGGCAAAGTAATTTAAATGCATACAGAGGTGCCAGTCAGCATGGTTTCATAATGCTAAGAAAGGCCTTGAACATTTTTGCAGCTCATCCTGCTCCTAGGCAGCTAATGAACTCTTCTTCTCCGGCTTTCTTATGAACTCATCTTTCTCCCACACTCACTCCTAAGAGTGTTCTTTCTGCTTCAGCCCCTCTCCCTCTTCCCCTCACCAGCATCATTCTCGAAAGAACAACCTACTTTATCTGACCCTCCCCAGCTGCCCAGGAGGGCGCCCTACCTACTCGGTGAGACAGAGGTCTCTGCCCAGCACATATGGACTCTAACCATGAATGTTCTCAGAACTGAGTAAAGCACCTGGACGCTGAGACCTGCACTGAACCTTGTACATGTTAGACAATGGGACAATGACACAAAGCCCCAACCCAGTTCTGGGGCTGAAGCCAGGGCTTCATGTATGCTAGCAAGCCCTCCCCCAGCAGAGCACATCGTAAGCTCACTGCAGGTCATTTGACCAGTCTGTTTGGAGCCACTTCTGGATACCATGTTAGATGAAGGAGATTTGGTAAACACATGTGCACACACACACACACACACACACACACCTCAGATATGAACAGTTACTATACATATGACTGGGAATAATGTATAGGCCTTAAAGCAATGGGAGTGTTTCTCTGCAGGCAGTGAAAAAATCCACAGACCTACATTTTAACATGCCACGCCATTACTATGTAGAATGAGTTATTTATAACACGTTAGAACCCTTCTTTTGACCATATTCCAAACTTAATAAAATATTTAATTGTGATATTTCTCCTTTGTTCACTCAATATACAGAATTAGGGGATTACTTAGCTTTTCCTATGCATCAGGAGGCAGCCTGTATCTATAAATATTAGATTATATATTGCTTCCCAAAAAAAAAAGAAAAAAAAAAGATCTCAGACCATTCAGTAATTTCCATACAGATTTTTCTTTTGTAGACTTTAAAAATTAAGGATATTTTCAAAATGTCAAGAAGCACTTCTGCACTGATAAAATAATGTGTTTGGTGGGAAAAGTTCACAAGAGGAAGGAATTGGTACCACAGGATGGCAGAATTCAAAAATTCCAGAATATGCTATTAAAGTAAACCCAGTCCTAGGAAGCCAGATATTATGGATTAAAAACTGGTGGTTAACTTAACGCCAGCTGAATTAAATCAGCAGGGCGCTGAGCATAGATGTTTCACCTGAGGAAAGTTGCCAGCATAAATAGTAACACGGAGAAGGAGAAGGAGAAGCTATCACGTTATCACGTTAGAAGGTTAAGGCGTTGAGGTGTTGAGGCATTGTGGGTTCTCCTATGAGTTGCTGTTTGAGCCATTGGTTCTCCTGGAGGAGTTTTGGTCCTCACATCGAGCATTGCTTACTGGCTCCGGAGGGGAAGACCTGTACTGCTCCAAGATGAACTTGTCATGCTGGCTTCCTGGCATGTACTCGCCTGTGCTTACTGTCGGAGAAGCTCGGGGCCTCCGTGTCACTGAGGATGGCTGTGGTGCTTTTCAGGACAGCCCTGGTCTTTGTTGTGAGTGTGACTTCTCGGCTCCAGCTATCAGCACAGCTCCTTCACCCTGCTGGTATACACTTTCTGGCTTCTACCGCTGACTTTTGGGCCTTCCCAGCATGGATCCGTAAGAGACTGGCCTTAGTCCTTCTTGTGGGCTCTAGACCTCCAGCTGGACTCGTGGGAGGCATTGTCATGAGCTCTGGGTCTTCATCTGGACTCATCTAGGACATTGCTGTGGGATCCAGGCCCTGGCTGAATATTCTGAATATACTGGGTTTTTAGTGTTGTGGCTAGATTTCCTGCACTTTCTTGTGTTAACTCTGGGTGACCATAATAAAATAATAGTATAAGTTCTGTGTCCTGATTCTAATTGTTCTCCTCACAACCCCTGACTAAGCACAGTCCGTAATGTGCTGGGTACAAGGCAGAGTGGCTCATGGCAGAGGGCAACAGTCCGTGGCAACGGAAGACAAGGGCAAAAAGAGAGAAGCACGTGGAAAAGACTCTTTTGATCCCTTACAGTGTATGTAGGCCACACCTACGCTAGGGTGGGTGTAGCGCTCGCATCCATAATCCCATCACTGGATCATGAATTGATCATAAACTCTAGAAGCTGCCCCCATGAGGCTTCGCAGAGACATCTAGACACAAACCATAACATATGTCAACCTTAGTTCCCATTCAAATCTGAATGTTTCTCTCAAGAAAAGTGTAATTGCCTTCTTCCACAGTGTAGCTAATTATAATTACCAAGAGCTGGCTGGCTAATGAGCTTCGCCAATCTTTCCAGTGATAAAGAAAATATTTATTTTTGTGATAAAGAAAATGTTACTGCCATCCACTGATTTCAGTTGATGATTCAGTTGACTTTCAGGTGACGATTCAATTGGTTCAGAAATTAGCTACTGTCACTTACTAAACAAGCCAAATAATTTTGTACTGATACAACTTTGACAAAAAAATTGGTTTTCTTGGCTATAGATCCTCTTTTGTCTCTACCCACAATTAATCCACTGTGCAGACTTGCCAGTTCCCTACAAAATCACAAAGCTCTATGCTGACTGTACTGGTCACTGCTGTGGACAAAGGAAGTGAGGTTTAATTTACCTCATGGTTTCAGGGATTCAGTACATGGTCCACAGAGCAAGGCAGAAACATCACGGCAGAAAGGATGGGGAGCAAAGCTGCTTAGTTTCCATGGCTGAGAAGCAGAGGAGAAAGGGTGAGGAACCAGAGACTCCGGGGCCACATCTCCACGGCCCACCCAGACACACCCAGATGTGTGCTCTACCAATCCCCAGGGTGAATCCCAAAGCCCATCTGGTTGACATTTTTCCCCAATCACCACACTGTCCTCGACTAGGAAAATAAAATTACCAGCTGATAGAGGTTCCAAAATATCTGAAAAAGACTTGAGGGGGAAAAAAAAGTTTCCTGCCATTAGTGGTAATGGTTGAGACAGAAAATTTATATTTAATATAGTTAAGGCAAACATATGCACTTTAAATTAGCATGAATATTCATTACTGCATTTCCTAATACAAGTTCTAAAACTATGTTTCTTTAATTACACAGTACTTAAGTCAGAATTTTGTCCAGGGGTTCCAGTGATGATAAAGAGGTTAAAATGTGCATAGAACCTAGACATTTAAAGTACAACTCTCACTTAAGCCTGAACTATCTAGGTCAGTATTTCCTAAACTATGCTCCACAAAACACTAGTGCTACCAGGTGATCAGCGGAAAAAGAAAGATTTGTTGATCAAGTACATTTTGGACTTGCTGAGGAAGACTATACAGGTGTTCAAAATATTCCCTGCCTCTGCTGCAGTGTCCCTTCCTGAAGCAGATCGTACATCCTGCTTTGATGCAGAAGGCCCCAGGAGATTTGCTTTGGCCAACAGAAGGTGGTCAGGAATGACATCTGCCAATTCTCAGCAGAAGTTTTCAGAATCAGCATGTGGTTTACCAACTCCTTTTTCTACCACCAGCAGACCAGCTCTGTGGCAGGCACAGGCTACGCAGCTGAGCTCCTGAGTGGAGCAGAAACACAGTGGCCCCAGCCTCAAGCCAAATGGTGCATCTTTGCTGCCCAGATCTTGGGATTCATCGTGAGATTCATGGCAGAAATTGTATCCCAGAGATGCTAGAAATCGGATTAACTTTATTTAGCTCATCTTTACTAACACCCATCCAATCGTAGAATCCTGGAAACACTGAAAATGTTCTAAGTGGAAAAAGATTGCAAAAATTTCTTTAAAAGATGCTTGCTTCTACTCTCCACTCCACTCTAAAGATTAAATTAACTGGGCCATTTCTTGTTGGGTTTTCAAAGACAGTCAGGGCCAATTGGGAGTCATTTGCAATTACTGTATCAGTTAATTCCTAGAGTCCTCCCTTTAAAAAATAACCTAGGTTTCTGTTTATGTTCCTCATATGTCACTCTACTTTTAAAAAAATCATGAAGTACTAAAAGGTTCAAAATAAACATTCAGGTAGCTTTATCTTTATATGCTTCATTTGCAATTGTTAAACAACGATAAACTTGTTTATGTTTTTTCAGCATATGGAAACAGACAATGTAACAGTGCAATGTTACAAAATGTATTAAAAGAAAAATTGAAGTGGCTCATCATGAACAGTGCACTTTGACACACAAGCAATAACACAGGTGACTAATGGCACTGAGAGCATCACAGGAGAAATTATAACTCCATCTCGCATCAGATGTCACTAAATTTTTAGTGCTAAAAAGCCATTAAAACAAAAAGATCTGTTTTTATATGCCCTTGGTAATATGAAAAGTGACTCGAATACAAGTGGAAACTGTAATTAAGCCTCCTGCACTGGAAAACTCAGGAACAGGTTACTGAAACCATGCGCTTTACCTTATGCCAAGGATATTTTCAAAACGAGCTCTTGTCTGGAATAATACAAGCAAGGAAGTGGAAAAGGGGGCCAGGCAGTCTCTGGGCTTCTCCGCTCCGGGCCCCCTGCTCCTTGGTGGAGGGGCAGTGTGCTTCCAGGGGAGGGAAGGCTGCCTTTGGCAGCAGCCTGAGCTTCCCCACTTTGCCCACGGGGCTCTCCTGCTTTTACAGAAGCGGCTTCCCGGGTGCCTCCTCCTGGGCCCTCTTCCCACACCTTCTTACTCCCCGGTGCTCCATCCTGAGGTAGCTTCTCACACGAGTCCTCCCAGAGGACACTGCTCATGAGTGCGTGTACTCTGCTGTCTGCGGGATTTCTCGGTCTCTCATTTCTCTAAAGTGTAGTTTGTGATATTTTCCCTGTTGTCCTTTGGGTTCTGCCTGGTTTCAGGAGGAGGGGGGCCAAGGTTCCCATCTGAATGACCTCTACCTTCCCATCAGAACTTCGCGTTCTTTCTCCCTCTGCCCTCTTCCATTCATGCATGTAAGAGAGCCACACCCAGGATTTAAAAAATCTCTTTCTGCAAAGCCGCAGCAGGTTATCAGATCAAAACATGCACCTTCTAGATATTTCAGAATAGGACGGAGGTCAAGAGTCATTAACAGCAGGCTCCTCTCACGACGGGCCAACAGGGTCGGGAGACGTGAGGTGATTTCCCTGAGGCAAACAACAGAGCTAAGGCGAGAGAACTCCCACTCCTTCAAACTCACCACACAGATTTCCTCAGTGGGAGCAGTCTCAGTTTAGACATGGTGTTGAAAGACCCATTATCATGGAGAATCCCCCAAAATGAGTGATAGTCAAGTTACACCAGGCGAGTTAATAAAACCCTGAGAAAACGCACTATTAGACAGGTAAAAGGATGGATGGGTAGAGGGATGGACAGAAGAAAATAACAAGGTGAGGGAAGATGACGTCAGAGCGTTATGGCTGCAGAGCAGTGCCGAGCAAGGCTGGGATTCAGCAAACCTGGTCTCAAAAAAAATTTAATTCATATCTTGGTTCTGTGGATTCAAGGACTCGATTTCCCTTTAACTGTACCACCAGCACAGTTTCCATCTGCAACGCCACTTTTCTGCTTTCACTGCCTCTACCAGTGACTGTCTGCGCCCTCCTCCTTCCACCCCGCCTCGCAGAGAGATCATGGGTGCAGCACCCCCAGCCCTGCTGCGTGCACATCAACTACTGCACCTACAACAAACTCTCAGTGAAAACAGTAGCTGACGTCCTCAAAGAAGCCCGCGTTTTTCATTCCCAAGTCTGATAATGACTCTGAAAAGATGCTGAAAGGAAGTGCCAATTAAACAGCCAAACCTTCGCGAGTTTAAGTGCAACAGTAGTAAAGTACAAGAGTACCATGCAGGGAGACATGTACGAAGCCGAGAAAAGAATGTGCGCCTAAGAAACAACTGATCTAACCAGGAGGGAATCACATTCATTTCTTGAGAAATCCAGGATTTGTGTTAAGAAGCTTGTTTGATTTAAAATCAGGCTTCTTCTGCCACCAAGCGTTAGCACACATTTCTAACCTGCCAGGTTTTGCAATGTTAAATCACTGAAGCATAAGGTCATTCAATGTGAAAATAAATCAAAAGGATTCACTTTCCACAAAGCATGGAACTGAACAAGTAGCAGACTAATGGTACCAAACAGCTGTATTCTAAGAAAACTACAATTTGAGCTTTAGTTAGCATTTTGAAGATACAGGAAGTCAGCAAGAATTTCTGAGTTTTTATTCATTCGATTAAAAAATCACAAAACACAATAATCATCAGAATAGCTCTAAAATATGTGACTTTTCAATATTACCTGATGTAATCTACCTACTATAATTTCATGAAACTAAGAATATGCAAAGCTGACACATACACTGACTAAATGTCTCCCCACATTGGAAAAATATTTAACAGCCAAAAAGAGCCTTATGCTTCCCAGAATCTGTCCTTAGCCCTAGCTCAGTTCTCTAACTTGGAAACCAGAACACCAGATTGTGGCAGAAGAAGTTGCACATTGGGAAATTCAACAGAGTTTCTATATTTTTAAAACTCTGAATATAATAAATAGAATTCTTAGCTGTGCCACTGGGCTTTTGGCTACTTCTACTGCAGGCTATTACCTGCAAACAGGTGTTCTACCAGAGGACAGCATCCTGGAACCGAGGGACTTCTGCACCCCAACGGTAAACACCGGTGGGAATTGTCAGCACTAGTCCTTTACAACCGCCCCCACTAGGGGGTGCTCTCTCAGCCTGCACCAACTATCTGTCCACATCTTTGATGTTAATGAGATGCTTTACCTTTATCAACAGGTCGATTATGGCTCTAACATTGAATCTGCTTTTTTCTTTAAGTCAGCCCAGATAGCAGCTTCTCAGAACATTAAAAATCCAGATTATAAAAGAAACCTCAACTGAGTTAACTGAGTAAAGATCTCCTTATACCTCCTAGAAACAATGACGGATGGAACATCTATCTCCGTCTCAGAATTTGCCTGTCTTAATCCTCCGTGTATCTCTACTTAGCCCAATCCTTTCAACTAATAATTATTCTATCTGTCCCAACAAAAGCACCACCAGCATCTTTGGAGTGCTCCAGTATCATATCGAAAATTATTCCAGCAGGTCAAATCAGAACATAAAGACTACACAACTAGCACCAGCCTCTGTGAACAAAGCATCTTAAAGGGAGGTATTATTCAGCTCTTTTTTAGACACCATCCCTATGCACCAGCGCTCTCAGCAGAAGCTAAACAAATACTTCCCCAGGCACTGGGAAGGCTTCCAGCACTCAGAACCCAGCGGTTCCCCTCACTGCTGAACCTGAAGCAGGGAACATCTAACTTGCTCCTCCCCAATCCTGACCCACTCAGCTCACCACACCCCAGCCCTCCTCAGAACCCAGCAAAACCCCAGCCGTCCGGGAGGAGAATCCTCAGTACGCACACGGGATTTCCTACATTCTGAGGGACACTACAGTCCGCTCTGTTGCCTGACCTACCAGAGAAGTCATGGGCTGAAAGGACAATTGTGGCAACACAATATGGGTTTTTCAATGGACCCATAACTCACTGAAAACATTAAAGCAACCCCTCCAGAATTATTTTATACAACCTTAGAGTGTATATATATTTTATTTCTCTTTCTCATGTTATTACAGAGTCCTTATAATGATCCACTCTAACAGCTGCTTAGATCATTGATGTGCTTTACCATAAATGACTTAAAACATTCCCCAATTAATGCAGAAGTTATTTATAAATTTTCCCTGTTATTGATAATGCTTAGTAAATATCTGTATTCATAAAAAGCTTCCTCCTGAAATAGCCTATTCAGATATTATCAGCAGCAAAAATATCTTAAAATAACAATTCTTTTTCATGTTTTTCAGCATCACCTGCATAATTCACAGCTCCAAACTCCAGTCCAGTACTACAAGGCACCACTCATAATCTTTGATAGTTCACTACCACAAATTTATCCTAACAAACACTACTGTCATGCACTATGATTGGGACAGAGTTCTACACTTTCACCTATAGGGTGGGGGAGGCGATTCTGTGAAATCAACTGCCAAGAAACCACTCAAATGTAGTGGAAATGTTGAAATACAGACTCCAGAGCAGCTGGTACTGTAAAGAGAGAAAAAGAAGTTGAAATGGGGCTATTACCTTCAGCACTGATCTTTCAGCCTGTGATAAGTGTGAAACCACGTGGAAGAGGGCAATCCATTTGAAAGCAAAACAAGAAAGATAATGAGCAAAGAAGTAAACTGTCAGGCTACAGATCTTATGCATTGTTATTCCAGATTTCAAAATCTGTCATACAAACTATTATTACCAAACAAATTCTGGAATGCTACCGAATATAGATACTAATAAATCTATAGCATCATTATAAAAAAAAAATGCAAAATTTCTTTTTGAGGCAGCTCTAACAATGGTTTGTAGAAATCTTATAACCACAGGAGAGTGAATCACCTAAGCCCATTTTTTAAAGGACTAAAAAGACTTTGCAAGGACAGAGATCAGATGTAAAACATGCTACATTCAGAAAAACCTCTACTCACTAATGAGCACAATCTTCATCTATAGAGCTGCAAAGGAGTCTTAATGCAGCACAGGGCCACGGAGAGCAGAGAGCGGGTGTTGATCTGCTCTCTCACCTCTGAAACTCTGCGAGAGCAGAGCAGGCCACTGGGTGTCTGAATGTGCTTGGGGAGGCCCCTGAGTGAAATCCAAAACCAGGAAGGGCACCCCTAGGACCCCAGAAAGCAGGTACATGAATCCAGAAGAAATCAAAAGTTGTTCCAATCTCAAAAACAGGAGGCAGTGGCCTGGAAAGGAACTCAAAGCCCTGTGCTTTAGCTTGCCACTGCTGGCCTTTCCTCAGGGGGAAATGCTCTCGGGCGCCTGGGCTGACAGATGCCCCTGTGCACGTTCCCCAGGCCCTTGATGGAGCCCAAGGCTGAAGGAGCCAGGAGTCTTCTGCAGGCCTTGAAAGGTCCCCTGGGGAGAGAAAGGCTCTGCCCAGATGGAAGATCCAGGGCTTGTGAGCAGCACGGTGAACAGGGGCGGCAGAGCCAGCAGGGGCAGCAGTGGGAGGCAGCAACCTGGAGGCGAAGCAGCACAGGGAGTGCGGGCAGCTCCGCCTCGAGGCTCCTGGGGCAGAGGCATGGACATGGAAGCAGCAGCCCTGGACGATGGCCCCGGTGTGCACCTGGCGAGGCACGGTTGTCACAGCCTCCAGAGAGGACCTGAGCATCCTCAGCGTCCGTGGGAACCGGAACCAAATGAACCCGGAACCCCAGGAATAACAGAGCCAGGGAGGGCACCAAAACCACTGCGAGGGTCTCCCAAGCCCAACCACGCTGCAGGCTGACAGTAAAGGTGCACTTACGTGCTTCTTGAGCCAGGGGGCTTTAGACAGCTTCATAAAGGTCAAGTGAGGCTTAAAACCTCTGCTCTCTCCTGCCAGGACGCCTTTGTCTTGAAACGTCCTCTTTGCAATGTCTGAAAAACATCAAAAGAATGCAAAAATACCACCATAACTACATGAGCATTTGGAACTGACAATTCCAATTCCAGAAAAATGCAAAGCAATAGAAATATCAGGATCTAAAATCCTATACAGCAAATATTTTTAAAAACATTATCTTGAATTAGCACAGATTGGAAATAACCCTCAATAAAGGAATGATTGATAAATTAGCATATGGCTGAGCTGGGTGTGGTGGCGCCAGCCTATAATCCCAGCACTCAGGAGGCTGAGGGAAGAGGATCGCAGGGAGTTCGAGACCAGCCTGGGCTACAGTGAGTTCAAGACCAGCCTGAACTGCACAGTGAGACCCTGTCTCAAAAAAAAAAGAAAACTACACATAAGGCTCTCAAAACTGAAAACATATTAGCTATTTGATATTTCCGAGTATATAAGCACTACACTGAAATATACAAGTAGAATTCTTTGCCCTAAATGTAAAACTTCACTTTTCCAAGGCTGTTTTGAACAGCTGTTTGCTTGCCTTTATCTAAAGGTAACTGGGGCTACTGTTAGTGAAGTGATTCAAAGAGCTGAAAATAAACAAGTCCATCCTCGTTAGTGACTGCGAAGGAGCTGCGGCCCTAATTTCTCCTCAGGCCATGTTTCTCTCTGAAGTCCAGGGCTCTAGAACATCCTAAAAGTAAAAATTTTTTAAAATGTTTTTCAACAGACTATGAGAATCAAAAGTTCGCTTTGCATAACTGCAAGCGCTGCTGGAGCCGAGATGACCACAGACGCATGGAATGCACCAAAGGGGAACCAGAGGCACGGGATGAAAGCAGAACTGGGCGGCGTCTCTCCCTCCGCCTGAACTCTTCCTACAGTGAAAGGAGGGAGCAGAGAGGCGGGTGACCCTCACAAAGACACCGGGCCATCCTTCCCGAGGAAATGAAGGGTTTGGCCGGAACAGCTGGGCCATGCAAAAACAATAAAATAAGGTGAACAGAATTCACAGAGAACAGCAGAGTCTTGGAATAGAAATCCTGGGACAAAAGAAAAACCTCTGGGCTGCTTGTTTGTTGATGACCCATCTTTCAGCACTGTCAGTGACGTTTGGCAGGAGTGGCCGCCGTGCCGGGCCGGCCCCAAGAGCTGAGTGGTTACTATTCTCTCTTTAAAAAAATGAAGACACAATGACCACAATGTCAGTAGTTTACTCAAAAATCCTCGGCTAGGTAGTGAGTAGGACAGAATTTGAACCCAAATTGAATTAACTATGAAGTTCACATTGCCTCCGACATGAAGAATCCAAAATCTTTCTCCTGCATAGGAAATGTTCCTCAAACAAAAGCTAACGGTAGCTGGAATAAAGACTTGTACACCAGATCGGAAGCATAATAGACAACCACTACTGTGATCTCTCATTCAATCAACAAACATTAAGAATCTATTACATGCCAGCTACGATTCTAGGTGGTAAAGAACAATGAACATGACAAATTCTCTGCCCTTGTAGAGCTTCCATCTATGCTGGGTGCCACAAACAAATACATTAAACTAAGGTCAAGAACTGACAGGTGAAAGGAAGAAAAACAAAACTGGGGAAAGGATACAAAGTCACGTGGAAGAAAACCAGGCTAGTACTTCAGGTAAGGGAGTCTGAGAATCCACTAGGAAGACCCAGTATTTGGGCTGCCAGCTGACGGGCTGACAGGTTACCCCATGTGGATCTGGGGGAACAGTATTGGGGGACAGGACAGAGCGCTGCACTGGATGTGCCGCAGCTCGGGAGAAGGTTGAGTCTCAGGAGCAGGGGAGGGGGGCTTGCGGCTCACTGGGACCCGGTGAAGTCACTGATCTTGCTCTAAGTCTGATGGGATTTTGAGTTTTTAAGCAAGGGAAATTTACACGTGAGAGCAACTTCACAAAGTTCATCTATGTTCTAAGTAGAATAAAGATGTTAAAATATCCTTTGTTTCCGGGACTATACTGTTGTGGAAAAAGGCAGTTGTTAGTTTGGTGTCACGGGGTCCTGGAGAGGGGCAGGGAGAGTCTGTGTGGCATCTCCTTGCCAGTCACTGCCACTAGATGGCTTCCATTGCTCTTCCCTGTTAACCCAGCAGACTGAGCAACAGACCGCCACAAAGCCCAGAAAACACCGGCTCTGAGCTGTGAGGGGCAGTCAGCAGCTTTGGCTGAGTGGAGCAAGAAAGGAATCCATGTAAGAGCACTGGGAAGGTCAAGGCAGGAAGCCAAGGAGATACTTATGCTACCAGTAGAGCCAGGACAGTGACAATGCCATCCCTCCACTGTGGCACCAGGTCCCACAGCTGGTGGCTTGGACACCCGGAAGAGACCCAAGGCTGGTACCGCTTCCCCCTGCCTGGCACCGGTGGCAGCTGCCTGGGATGATACACTTCCCCGAGATGCATTTCACACAGTCCTGTCTGCCTTCTTTCCAGTCCCTTTCAAAAGGCGTGTCAGACCAAGGTCACACCACCCACCCTAGGTATGACCCAGGCTTAGAACAGTCTGCTCAGCCTGAGAGACGGTACAGAAGGGTTTAAGATGGCGGGAAGCCAAAAGGAAAGACCAGAGTCCAGCAGGAAGGCATTGTGGAACAGTAAGGGGCATTCGTAGTAACTATTGTTGGACTGACTTAGAAACAGAGCTCACACAAAGTACAAAAAGGTGAACATTTCTCAAGTTCTCTGTCGTAACTCCCCTCTGATCCTCTCTGCTTTGACACCTTTTCTGGGTCCTGTTTGAAAAAGGACCCAGACTCAGAGGGTTGAATCACACAAAAACATCATCTTTGTAGGTCAAAAACAGCCTAACGTGGGCAGCATTATGATTCAACATACGCCACTGTAGACTACCTCACTGAATTCCTAAAGATGTGGCCCAAGGGATTAAGGAATTGTTTCCAAATCTTCAAATATCTGGAGAATTATCACATAGCAGAGCTTCTGATTCCAGTTTAGAAACCTATGCTGATCACCCAAGCACAAAGGTGCACACACACAAATTTACTCCCTGACAATGCTGTGTGTCACACACATTAATCACTGAGGGAGAGATCAAGGGACAGCATCCCATTGGTGAGAATTATCTAAAGTGCAACAGACATAAGAAAAGGACTTCTTCAGCAGATATAAAAATAACAGGTATCTGTACCATTCTTTATATCGACATTAATTTGTGTATATTATTTGATATAACAATGTTATTATGAAGTGAGTCCATGAAACATTTTTCATGTGACTGGTTTTTATTACTAACGGTTTTGACCTAATGGTTTTCATTATTCACTAGACCTGAAATCTCTGATAAGAGATATTTTAAAATAATATTTGGCACATTTAACTTCTATTGGTTGTAGTTTCTTAGTATTTTCTAGGTATATGAGTATATATTTTCTGGATATATAGAAATAGTGAAATAGGAAAATGTTTTTCTGGAAATAATTTAATAATGATTTATGTTTCTACTAGCAGTAAAATCTATTGCTTAGCCAGAGTATTAGGTAATGGTTAGAAGGATATCATTTTTGAGATAAGAATTTTTGCTAAAGTGAAAAATATGTCATTTCTCATCTATGATAACATATACTGGAAGACAAGCTTATGAATAACTAAAGAGATTACTCAATTCTTTGTAATAGCACAGAAATTCCTTCAAGCATTAAATAAAAAAACCACACAACAAATACGTCAGAAATCCTTCAAAAGCACTTCCTATGTCATATAACTTATCTCATAGCTGAACAGAAAGTTGTCTGGAAAAACAACTTCTTTAAAATATATTTTAAATACTAAGAACCTCTGCTATATACAAAAGAACACTGGAACAAATAATTTCATAAAAAACAATAGTTTGTATTTCCTGTAAATATAAGTTTAGCTTCTTTAGCTTTTCCATTTATGTATTTACTTTTATACAGGAGATTTTTCTCAAGTGAACTCTTTAAAATGTAGTAGAAATAATTTAGGGCCTTGGATTTAGCTCAGCAGCATAAGCACCTGCCTGGCAAGCACAAGGTCATGAGTTCAATCCCTGGTACCAAAAAAAAGAAAGAAAGAAAGAATCTATACTTAAATTGTAAAGAAGTTGTCAAAAGTTATCTCAAAGTAAATTATAACTTTAATTTTAATAAAATCATATATTTTAAATTGTGCACCTCTTTTGCAAAGCAAATATTTCCCTTTTCTTCTCCTTGATGTTTTTCCCCTTTTCTAAAACTGTGAGGAATGCTTACATAGTAGCATGATCTCAAATTTGAGAATAACCGTGATTACATATAAAAAGTAATGATCACATACTAAATTAAATTAAGCAGCCCTAATATATTTTTAAAATTATACAGCATGTTCTAATTGTATGGCCACACTGTATATAACAGAAATAGGGCAGTGGATTTTAAAGACTGATTTTTGAATAAACGATACACAGCAAGCAATTTCTTTCCATGGTTTCCAGTTGGAAGACTCTTTCTAATACCACTGTAAGTTATTGTAAAAATGTATTACATATGATAAGGTAAATCTCAACAAGATTTGAGAGTCCCTTTTGGATCATTTAAACTTTAAATAAATAAATGGCTTTCTGCCATTTTTGTCATTTCCGTGGCATTACAATTTGAAGCATTCCTGTCTCCACATGTTGTCTAAACTGCTTCCTCTTAAGACAGCTTCGGAAAAGTGATTTCAAATAGATGTTTCAAAATAAAGGCTAACATCATTCTGGCACCAACTTCAATGTTAAAATTTTATAATCATCATTTTAAATAGGTATTTCCAATTGACTACTGGGTAGTGCTATCAAATACAATTTTAAAACATTTCATTCTTAAAGGCAGGTCTTTAAAACTGCACTCTGATAGAAAACATGGTGTGCACTCTGGCACAGGCAGCTTACAGAAAATCACAGTGTGTGTTCTATCAGCAGCCAGGGTCACCTGCACTCTTGGGAATCCTGCCTCCGCCCAACAGCACAACCAAGGAGACCATAATGAGTCCTCTTTCAGTCTCCTTCTAACAGCTAGTGAGTTGAAGGGAACTGTTAAGAGTTCTAGACAAGACTTTAGAGGATTCTAGAATACCTGGAGTGGGTTTAATGCTCATGCAGAGGTTTAGGTACCAATGTAAATAAGGCAAGAGTGACCACCTAAGGCTAAATGTTCTTTCAATTACACTTAGGTAGATATCACACATGTTTTTCACTGATTTTTACCTATTAAAATACATTTAGTGGGGCTGAGAAGATGGCGGAACAGTAAGCAGCACAGTAAACAGCCTCTCTGGGAAAAAAACAGCCCAGGTGCTGGAATAGAGCATTCTGGAGAAGACAAGAAGGAAGGAAGTGGGTTCCCTTGACCCAGGAAGAAACTAAAGTGAGAATTGAAGCCCACAGAGAGAATTAAAAAAAAAAGAAAAACCTAAACAGAAGAAGGCAGGAGTTGGTGGCACTTTCAACCAGAGCCAGAACCACTGTGCAGGAAGCGCTGCTGGAACCTGGGGATGCACGGTCACCTTGAAGCTGGTGGCTGGCAAGCCCGAAGGCCTCTCCAGGGAGACGCGGTGGCAGAGAGGAGCAGCGGACTGGAGAACTGCACTGGTTGGTGGTGAGTGTGGGGGGACTCAGTCCCCCCATGGGAGTGGGTGATTGGCCAGGTGCCATTTGGAGTCAGACAGGATAAGCTTGGAACAGAACTGGAGCCTGCTTCCTTCAGCCACTCCTAGCACAAAGCAGACTGGTGGAAATTGCTTGGACTGTGTGCCGGCCCTGTGTGTGGTCCAGTAGCCACCTCTGAGGTTTCCCTAAAGCTATCCCTAACCAATCCCACCCAATCGGCACATACTAACGTGGTGAAGACCCAAGTGGTTAAACAGCTCCGAAGGGAGGGGCCAGCCTGCCTCACCCCTGCTTACACTCCAATAGCCAACAGCAGACTGGGGAAAGCAACAAACAGCAGAAATCCCTAGCCAGCACGCTTCACAGTAATTATAACCCATACAGGAAGTGCCGGGGACCTCACTACCCACTTGTCTGGAAGAAACCAGCAACATGACAAGAGGAAGAAGCAAAAGGCAGTCTCTGGCCTCCAATCCAAGCAGTACTGGTCCAGAAGATGTAAACATGGGAGATCAGAAGTCACACACCTGCAGTTTCTGAAGCAACAACAACTGAAATAAAGAAACAACTTCATGAAGCTATAAAAAAACTTAAAACAGAAATACTTAAAACAGAAATACAGGTAAAAGAAAAGAGAAACATAATAAAAGAATTGCTAAGCACCTCTAAAGAAGATACAGATGGAAGAATAGAGGAGCATAGAGAAAGGAGGGAAACCTTCAATGAAGAGTATAAAAAGAAATTAGAATACATGAAATAGATTCAAAGAGATTATCAGGAAATTAAAAACTCCATTCAAAGCAAGCAAAACTGCTTGAAAGAAACTAAAGATAGACTATCAAACCTTGAAGACAGGTTTGAGCTTGCAATCACAAAAGGAAAGATCTCTTAAAAATAACAAGGAACCAGGAAGTAACAAAGGCTAGAAGATGACAAGAGGAACTGTAACTTAAGAATAAAAAATGTGAGTGAAGAAGCAGGGGTAAACACAAATGAAACACAAAGGCTATTTACAGAAATAATTAAAGAAAATTTCCCAAATACAGGAAAAGGCAATGATATTCAGCTAAGTGAGGCATACAGAACTCCAACCAGTTATAACCAAAATAGATCTACACCAAACATGTAATAATCAAGATCTCAGAAATTCAACACAAGAACAGAATATTAAAAGCTGTCAGAGAAAAGAAACAGATCACCTATAAAGGAAAACCCATCAGAATCATGACAAACTTCTGGACACAAATCATCAAATCAAAAAGAGCTTGGAGTGAAGTGTTCCAAGTCCTGAAAGAAAATAACCTCCAACTCAGATTGATGTACCCTGAAAAACTATCTCTCAAAATTAATGCAGAAACAAGATGCTTCCATGACAAAGAGGAACTGGGGGAGTCCACAACCATCAAACCAATCCTACAAAAAATACTGAAGGACATTCTAGAGAGAGAAAAAAAAGACCATGGTTTCAGGAACAGTGACAGAGGGTGCTCACTGAACAGGGAAGACAGTGGAATGAGGGGGAAAAGTAGACAACCAACAGCAGAAAAATAGCATGGCAAAGATGAGGCAGAGACAGTTGGCCATAATTACTAACATGGATGGCCTTGATATACTAATAAAAAGAAACACAGGCAGAGAGGATCAGGAGATAGGGTCCATCAATATGCTTTATATAAGAAATATTTAGCCCAAAAGTGGGTTTATAGACTGAAAGGCAAAGATGAGAAAACAATGCTCTTTGTGACAGGGAACCATAATCAAAGTGGGGGTAGCTCGCCCAGCAGCTGCAGACTGGTTAGAAAGCCATGACACTTTTATACAGTGGAGAACTACTCAGCTATAAAGAAAGATAACCTTGAGGCTCTTGTAGGTAAATGGATACAACTTCTGATCATGCTCAGGGGTAAAAAGGTTCAAAGTCACTTAGGTGAATAGCGGGTTGCCTCCCTAAAATAAAAACTAAAAGAGTTGGTGGGATCCAATACAACCTGTGAAAGTGAAAGGGGAGGAATTGTACAAAAAGGGAAGGCAGAGGCCATTGTTAATCTATTATCATAATTTGAAACCCATATTGTTTTCATTGTTCTGTTTAGTTTGGTTTCATTCTGTTTCAGTTTGTCTACTTGTATTAGATTTGATGGCATGGACAGCTATTCCAAAGATAGCAGGATATATTATGGTAACCATTTTTTATTTCCTATTGGATTGGTATAAAGCCCTACATTGCTTTCACTATTTTGTTTTGACTGATTTTATTCTATTCTGTTTTGTTTGATAGTATCAAGTCTGATAGTATAGGCAACTACTTTGAATAAGATATACTACATTCTGGTGAACTATTATCTTCTTTTGAAGTCCTATAATGTCTCCAATGTTTTGTTTTTATTGCCTTTGTCCTGTTCTGTACCATTTTGTTCAATTTTATTATGCCTGATGATATGGACAATTCTTTTGAAGATAGCACGAGGCATTATGGTAGCCACTGCTGATTATCTTGTATTTTGTTTTTAAGTAATGTACTATGTCCATCCTTTTGCTTCGATTGACTCTTTTGTCTCATTTGGTGTTATTCTCTTCAAAATGAATTAAAAAATAAGATAAAATAAATTTAGTGACTGTGAAGTGGTGGGGTTTGGAGACACAAAGGTAGAATATTTCTGCAAAATGCTACCATCCCAGTGGAGAAAGATTTCTAAATAATAAGTTCAATAAAGTGCAACAGTTTCATCAATAGTCATCTGTCTGGGAGACTTCAGGATTCAACAAGAAATGGTTGCTTCTACTTGGAAGAATCAGAAAAAAAAAAACTTTATTTTTAGAAATGAAACTTGAAATGAGTCTTTATACAAGATTATTGAGACAATCTGAAGGAAACTAAGAAAGCAACTGCATTTACTACCATATCAGAAATGATAGATTATTTGGTAATAAACTTAACCAAAGAGATGAAAAACTGATACACTGAAAATTACAAAACACAGCTAAAAGAAACTAAAGAAGACAGAAATGCTTCTCTACAATGGGGTTATTTTCCCAATAATGCTACACAAAATTAAAAGTGCATTTAATCCACAGGTATAGTGGTAAACATTTATTTAATCCACAGGTATGGCAGTGCACATTTGTAATTCCAGCACTCTTGGGAGGCCGAAGCAGGAGGACTGCAAATGTGAGCCTAGCCTGGGCAACTTAGCAACTTAATGAGACCCTATCTCAAAATAAAGTAAAAAATAAAAGGGCTCAGGGCATAGCACACTGAGAAAAGCCTTCATTCCAGGTACAGTACTGCCAAAAAAAAAATCCCAAAACCAAAAAACCGGACAAGAAAAGTACATTTAATCCACCTAACTCTCCAAATACCATAGCTTAACAACACAGAACACTAGTATATCAGTGGTTTACTCCTTTTTTGGGGGGGCAGTACGGGGGACTGAACCAAGAGTATTTTCACTGAGCTACATCCATGGCCCCTTTTTCTTTTGAGTCAGGCTCTTGCTAAGTCACTAAGCTGCCCAGTCTGGGTTCGAACTTGTAACTCTCCTGCCACAGGCACCCAGAGTGCTAGAATCACAGGCATGTGTCACTATGTGCAGCAAGTTATTCACTCTTGTAACTGTGGTTGACCTGGAGCCAATATCCACGAATGCAAGACAGCATCACACAGCACATCACTAGTCCAGAGAAAAAGCAAAATTCAAAGCGGGCTTGCTGCACTCGGCAGGTCACTCCTGCACCATCGCAAGTGCAGAAAACCATAAAGTAAATCACCACAAGTCAGGGACCCTCTGTAATTGGAATACTGTTAAGATGTCAATGCTACTCAGAGAAACCCTCTGGTTTAGTGCAGTCTCCATCAGAATCTCAATGGTATATTTTGCAGACATTAAAAAAAATCCTAAAATTCATATCAAACCTCAAGAATCCCAAGTGGCCCAAACAATCTGGATAAAGAAAAACAAGGCTTGGATATAGCTCAGTGGTAGAGCGCTTGTCTGATGAGTACAAGGCCCTGGGTTTAAGAACCAGAACCAAGAATTAACAATAAAATTGTTTAAAAAGATAAAAATAATAATGTTAGGAATCTCACACTTCCTGATTTCGAACTTATCACAAGACTACCATAAACACTACCAATGAAATAGAACAGTCCTCATATACACGGACACTGTGGTCTGAAAGTCTGTGGCCTCCCACAGTTCCTATACTGGAACCTAACCCTCAAGATGGTGGCATCAAGAACTGAGATCTGCAGCAGGTGAGAGAGGAGAAGAGCTCTACCCTCCTGAATGGTATCGATGCCACCATGAAAGGTTGGCAGGAAACCCTCTTGTCCCTTTCATCTTTTGTCTTCTATGTGAGGGCACCATATTCGCTCTTTCCATCATGTGAGGACACAGCAACAGGGAACCATCAGTGAAGCACAGCCCTCACCAGGCACTGAATCTGTGGGTGGCTGATCTTGGACTTCCAGCCTGCAGAACTGTGAGAAATAAGTTTCTGCAGTTTATAAATTATCCAGTCTAAGGTATTTTGTTATAGTAGCAGGAAAGGACTATGGTATTGGTCAAACAGTTTCAACAAAGGTGCTAAAGCTATTCATGGGAAAGGATCATTTTTCAACACATGATGTTAGGAAGGTTGATCTCTCTAAAATGTGACAGTCTGTGATTAGAAAAGACAAAGCCGACCACTACATACTACTAAAGGGAACAATTTAATGAGAAGAAAAAACAATAACAAATATACATGTGCCAAGTGTTGTCTTGCCCTATTTTATAAAACAAAAGCTACTAGACATAAAAGAACAGACAGACACCAAGATAATCATAGCAAGGGACTTGAATAACCCATTCTCAAAAACAGTTCAATCAGACCAAAAGAAAAAAAAAATTCAACCAAGAAATCTGAGTTAAACTATACCATTAAACAAATGGATTTGACAGATATCTATAGTGTTTCATCCAACAACAGAAAACACACTTTTTTCTCAGCAGTACACAGAATTTTTTTCCAAAATAGACAACATACTAGGTCATAAATATAAAAGAACAAAAGGAATCTCCTGCATACTGCTGGCTCATAGCAGAATAAAACTAAAAATCAACAGGGAAAGAACCCAAGAAACTATACAAATACATGGGGATTAAAGAATACACTAACAAATACTTGGTGTAACAGAGAAGAAACCAAACAGTTCCTAGCACCAAATGACAATGAAATCACAACATATCAAGGCCTGTGGGACACAAGGAAAACTGTTCTAAGAGCATTTACAGCTGTGAATGTACACACTAAAAGACTAGTGCAATCCCAAATATATAAATAAACAATGCATCTCAAGGTCCTGCAAAGATTAGAACAACTGAAATCCACTAATAAAAGGGAAAAAATTACAAAGATCACAGCAGAAATTAATGAAACAGACTAAAAGACAATACAAAGGATCAATGAATCAAAGGGTTGGTACTTTGAAAAAATAAACAACATAATCATCACCTAGCCAAACCCAACAAAAGAAGAAAAGAAAAAACTCTGTCATCCCAGCACTTGGGAGGATAAGGCAGGAGAATCACTGCCAGCCTGGGCTACAGAGACAGTGAGTTCAAGACCAGCCTGAAAAACATGGCAAGACCCTGTCTCAAGGTGGGAGACCTCATTGATATGACTAGAAATGAAAAGTTTACAGGTTTACTAAGTACAGGGACTCAAAGTGAGCAGCGACCAGGCTTGGGGCGATCTTTTGAGAGAAGAGGGAAAGTTAGGCCTCTCTAGACAAGAGGCTGAAGCAGCAAGAGCAGACACATGAGAGAGCATTGCTCAGGAGCTGTGGAGCTGCCTGGAAGGCACTTGTGCTGTCCAACCAGTCCACAGGGCTGTGTGATTTCTTCATTTTCTCATTCATGTGCCTTAGTTTTCCCTTCTGTAAAGTGAGGGTGATGATAATGGTTTCTATCTTCCTTGTTTGCTAAAAACAAATGAATTGGTATTTGCAAAATGATTAGAATAAAACAAGGAGGTATCTGAAGACCAAGTAAATGAAAGGGATAAGACAGAGGGTTACAACAGAGGCAAAAAAGGGCAGGAGGACGGCAGACATGTGTCTGCAGGGTATGCAGACAGACACCGAAGTGGCATCGAGGCACAGCGGCCCTCACTCCTGTGGGGCTGGGGGAGCAGACATCCTTGCTGGGGAGAGAAGCTGGTCTTGAGTTGATTCTAAATGAAGTGGGCAAAGCTGTTCTGATGTTTCCAAAGTGACACTAACCCAGCAGGTTGTTGGGACAAGCACCAGCCTGCAGGGATAGAAGTCTGAGTCTTCATGCAGTAGCAGAGACACCAAGAAGAGCCGAAAGGTGCACTGAACAGACTCCCCCTGCCAGGAAAGAAACCACAGGACGTAGTCTTTCTGCATCTTTGGGGGAAACTGCAAAAGAAAGCATAATGTCCAAGAGAATGTTTAAAAAAACCTTTCATTTTCCCTTTTATGAGATAAATGTATTTGCAATCTTTTATCATGCTAAGGGCACTTTTCTCATTTTGAACAAAGATCTTCAAGGACCATTATAATTCCAGCAGACTAAATTTTTAATAATCTCTCAATCTAAGAACCTTAGCAAAATTGCATTTTGCAGGAAAAAAATGAATAAAATCACATAACCATTTCTACGCAAAAAAGCCTTTCAGAACAATTTCATCACTATAGAACGTGAAAAAATGCCATAGAAATGCACAATTCTCTGTATCTCCTTAATCCTAAGGGCTATAGTGCAATGCTGGGGAAGGAGAAGGTTCTGTTTGATTCTAGAAAACAAGGTCACTGAAGTTAACAGGGGAGCTTCTGATACCTTGCCAGCCTCAGGCAGCAGCCACCAAAAACCTACAGGAGCACGGGATGCAAAAGTGGGTGGGGTTGCCTCAGCCCACCGCAGGTGCAGGAAGGAAAGCTCATAGTGGATGCATAATCCAAATATTGATGGTGACAGGGTGTAGGGAGTCGTTGAAGCTGGAGATTGATCACATGTGAGGAGCTAGAGCAAGACCAACCCGGAAACACAGATGGCCCTAAACAAGCCTCCGAAACAAGCTGTTCCAGCACCAAGAAGGAAAGGGGCCCAGGATGGCCAGGCAAAGCGTTGCTAGGAAGTGGGGTTGGAACCGCCATTCTTTTCCAAGAGTGTCTAAACGTGCTGCAGCGGCTGAGCAGTTCCTTTCCTCCCCTCAGGAGGACAAAGGGCTCCACCTGACCCCAACTTTGTCTGTTTTATTTTCTTTCTCATCCTCTCACCATCCTTCTTCCCAGGAACATGGAGAGCTGCAGCTGGCCGCTACAACAGGGAAACAGACCTATCCGTACACACGCCTCATATGTCCACAGAAAAGCAAAAAAAAAAAAAAAAAAAAAAGCACAGGAATGTATTTAACATAAGTTTGATGTACAAGGGACTCTTCACATGGAAATGAGGATCATCCTCCCACAAAAGAGTGAGCAAACCTATGCATTTGTTTTTCTTTCTTTTTTGAGACAAGGTTTTGCTCTGTAGTTCAGGTTGCCATAAAGTCACGTAGCCCAAGCTGGCCTCCACTCCTCCTGCCTCAGCCTCCCAAGTGCTGGGATTACAGATGTGGACCACCACGCCTGCTGACCTGTTACTGTGCTGGAAGGACCTGGCAGGGCCTGCTGGCTCAGACCCCTCTCTGTGTCCCTGTGCATTCAGGAAACCAACCACTCTCCAGTACAACCTGCCCAGGGAAAGCGGAGAAACCCCACCCCGGACTTATGACCTCCTTCCCAGGAAGAGGGTGGGAGATTAGAGAGGCCCTCCTGCTTCTGCTGTCTCCTCAGAGTCCTTCAGCGTGGAATATTTTATGGCAGCATATCCTGGACCCCATCGATGGACAAAGCCCACTGACTCAAACTATTAGTTCAAAACATATAATAATTTTCAATTTTATACAACAAAAATTTACTTTTATATTAGTAATTTTCCATAATGAGTCCATTCATTCCTCTTTTATAATAACTATGTAATACTTTGAGAATTTAACTTACACATCTAAAACTCTTTCAATGCAAATTAGGTAAATGATGCTACTTGTTTTGTTTACAAATTCTCCTGCTTTCCACGAAGTCAGACTGCTCTACTTCCATTATTTTGAGTGAGCAAAATTTTAATATATATATATTAAATTTTAATATATATATTAAATATATATAGATTACATAGATTATTGCAAAGTTTTTAGAAATTAAATACTTTGGTAAATAAAATGTATTCTTCTGGAAGTTAGAATATGCCATCAAGTGAAAGTTTTAAAAATATGACACAAAACAAAATTTTAATTATTGTACAGAGATACTGTTGAAGTTAAGATTATTTTACCTAGTATTATTTTAGTAAAATAATACTAAAATACATTCTAAAATAAATTATAATACTAAAATAACTAAAGTAATACTATATTATATTATAATATTACTATATTATACTATACTACCATTACTATTATACTTATACTATAATACTTATACTATAATATTACTGTTATATAGATCTGTTTGTACTCTCACTGCTTGAGTGTCCACTTTGTGTGCTTTAATTCTGTAACTTGAATAACTATTTCTAAAAGAACAATATGTAATTTATCAACTAGTGATTTCTTACTGTTTATCTTCTTTTCTTGAAATTGTGTAATATTTCTACCTTTTTCCTGTTTTTTTTCCTCTTTAAATAAAAGTAAAATATTACTGTTATATACTATAATATTACTATACTAATATTAAAATAATACTAAAATAAATCTAAAAAAGCAAAATAGGGCCAAAAATTCTATGCATTTAAATACTATGTAACTAAAGGTTCTCACTCAATTTCAATGCCTGATACAGTAAGGACTAAATAATTCATGCATACGTATTGGTTCACTGAGTACACCAATGCTGTATGAAGCCTGCCATGTGTATTAAAGTGTTTAGATTTCTTTTAACCATGCATAAAAACTATAACCACAGGCAACAGTACAACATACACATCAGAGATTAAAAGCAAGACTATTATCTCAAACATGTACTAATAAAAGAAAACATCCTGACATTTAAAGCTCTGTTAAGATGTGTTTTAGGTATAGGTACCAGCTCTCCCATAATAAATGCAATCATTATATACTATACACCTATAATAAAAATCATTATATACTATACACCTATAATAAAAATAAAATTAAAAAATCTTTTAAAAAATGAAGTTCCATTTTACCCTACTGTTTATAAAGACATAAATAAAGTTGTTTCCTTTATGCCATCGATCAATCAAAGCAACAGTAACAGTGACTGCATAAGGGAAACAGTCCTGGTCTCAGTGGCCCTTTTGTAATGTTTTGTTGAAATTTTTAGACAAGTATAAATATTTTTAATATTATTTTTTAATTACAGAATTTAAAGGTAACAACACCTAATACCTCTAGAATCAAGACAGGAAATACAGGGGCAATGTGTTTGTTAAAATGATAAACTTTCATCTGTGGTTTGATATTCATACCCAAACTGCTGAGATTTCACATTCCTCAGCACACAATAGGTCTTTTATTAATATTGGAAAATGCCTTGGTGAAACTATCAGCAAAGTACAGATGGAATTTTCAGTGTTGCAAGCACCCACTGAATTATTTAAAAGAACAAAAAAATAAATAAATAGAAATGTTTCCAATTACAGTGATATTTATAATAGAAAAGAAAATATTTAAATCTAACATTTTTTCTGGAGTAGTCAAAAAAAAAAAAGGGATTGAGTTTGTCAGCTGTGGGCATCAGTGCCCAAATGACTTCTCCTTCTCATCTCCAACTGACGGCTTCCAGTCTCATGTGACTTACACACATTGTTTATTTGCTTGCATGTTTTTATGCACACTTTGCTCTATCCTGTCCCAAGAATTAGATTTTAAGATAACTCCGAAGAACACATGTTAACAAGATAAGTGCCTTCAAAATAAGGAAAATGAAACAAAGGGAGACTAAAACTAGGAAGATAAGATGAAAGGAGGTATGAGGAAAGCACATATCAATGACATGGTGTCCTCTATTCTAAATTGAAATATATTATGAACTAAATTCTCAGCTTTCAGACAACCAGTTCTTCTTTTTCGTCTTTTTGAGACAGGGTTTCACTATGCCGTTCAAGCTAACCACCCTGTCCTCTAACGAGTTATTATCTCAAGGGCTGGTCTAAGATGAGGTGCTACAGTGCAGAAAGGACACTGGAGCCCTGATACGCAGATGTGTTAAAAGGACAAGGACACAAGGACACTGGTGAAAGAGTGGCTCAGTGTCTGATGTGAGGCACTGTTGGGTGCACATCAGAGAATTCAGTAAAGTCTAGGTGAGGCAAATACTTGGAATAATATTAGCACGACAGGCTGAAGATTGGTGTTAGTCTAAGAGTGAGCAAGCTGGAAGGACTGGAAATTGTGATCAGGGAACCGTATATTGGATTTTAAGCATTTAGGAGATTTTTGGTTAATAGAATGTTTAAGGAAACTTCTTCCTTTAACTTCACAAAGGAAAAGAGCTCAGTAGCTTCAAATACACAACAAATTATTAAATTATAAAAATTATTAAAACTCATAGTATGAGTGCTAGATACAAGATCAATATACAAAAAGGTAAATAAATATATCTAGTTTTCCAAGAGATACACTTTTTAATAGCAACTAAATCAGTAAGAACATATAGGAAAAACTCCATCAAAGGATAAGCAGGACTTTTATGAAGAAAATATTTTGACTTATGCATCAATATTGGGTGCATTTATCAATGAGTTTTTTCATTTTCTCCATTCCTTTTTATTTATTGGAAGAGCACCTATTTTTCTCCTTGAGAAATACATATCTACATTAAGCTAAACCAACAGAAAATTACATAGATAGAAAAAAATATAAATCTCTGTAGAATTGATATTACAAAATAACTTTACCATAATTTTGCTTATATTGACGATTTTATAAGAAAAACTTACAGAACGTTTCTGTGATTAAATATTTAAAAATAAATGTTATTATATCATATCTTAAATACATAAAAGTTGATTATAAACATGTCATGTTAACATAAGAGATGATTAGAGATATTTATTTTTAACATTTTCATGTCAGGACTAGTTCCCTTGATTATACAGTTTATTTTTTAGCTTCATGAATACTGAATATTTAACTTGCTTTTTTGAGTTAGAATTACTTTCTTAAGGCCCGGCATGGCAGTACATGCCTGTGATACCAGCACTGGGGAGGCTGAGGCAGGAGGATCACCATGAGTATAAGACCAGCCAGGACTACATAGTGAGTTCAAGGCCAGCCTGAACTGCATAGCAAAACCCTGTTTATGAAAGAAAGAAAGAAAGAAAGAAAGAAAGAAAGAAAGAAAGAAAGAAAGAAAGAAAGAAAGAAGAAAGAAAGAAATCCCCAGAGAAAAAGACGGTAAAGCAGAAGCCGGCAACAAATCACAGGATCACCTTGACACTGGGAAAACAATAATTTATCAAGAGAAAGAGAAGAAGAGTTCTGCAAATCAAGAAAAAAAAAACTGGTAGGAAAGACAAAAATCACAGAGAAACTGAGGAAAACAAAAACGCAAGGTAAGTTCAGAGAGGGCCAGAAGCTCCAGAAAAAGCCTATGGTTATCGTAAGCTACAAGGACAGTGTGGGGTTTTACACCAATAGTGACCCCTTTCCCGTGGAAGGCTACCTTCGGAGAAGAAATCCATCGTAACACCCGCCATATTTAGGAGTGAGACCATTGGAAGCCATTTTGAGAAAAGGTTTACTGCTCAGGACTGAACTTGTCCTGGAAGCAGAATTCATAGAATATCCATACCTTCCTGGTTTCTTGGATCACCATACCAAAGTGGCTGGGTTGGCCACAGCCACAAAAGACAGTCCCAGGGAGGAAGAGAGTGTCCTGGGAAGTTTACCAGCAGAGACCTCAGGTAGCAAAAGACTCAATATTTAAGAGCTCAACGCTCCGTGGTGAAAGTCATATGATTCTCTGAGCAGGCTGGGTCTTAAAGCAGGCTGGAATTGAGTCCTGTAAACTTTTGGCTTCCCTTGCTACCTATTTCCATCATAGAATGCATGATCTGTTTGCTTTCCTCAGCTGCCAAATGTGTCACTTGGACACATGCCATGTCCCAGCGTATATGAAAGGAGAGGCCTCTGGAGCAAGCTGGCACCTCAGTCCACAAGGCCAGCTGGGGAGAGCAGTAGCTCCAGGTACATAAAGGGCAACAACCAATATGCAGAGCATTTAAAGTGAATACAGCCCTGAGAAGACAACATACCAATAGAAGACACCAGGCTCTCACAAGAAAGGCAGGACAGGCTCAGCATTCAGACAGCAAAAAGTAGCTGTGGAAACCTAATAGGCCCCAGCTGTGACTCAATATCTCTCCCTTATATTGGTGGACTGTAATATCTGGTGGCCCTGGGAAGAAACTACCCACTCAAATACCTCAACATGGAGGACTTTTTGGACTCTTTCCTTTTTCTTTGTTTTTTTTTCTTTCTTTTTGGTCCTTTGTTTTTCTTATTTTTCTTGTGTGTGTGCTTCTTTTACCTAATTCTATTATTTTGAATCCCTTAATTAGATTTTTTAGTCTCACTTTTGTCTCTTCATCTGCCTTCTTGGTGGTGCACATACGTGACCCAGTACTTGGGAGGGTAAGGCAGGAGGACTGCCACAATTTTAAGGCCTGCCTAGGCTACATAGTGAATTGGTGGCCAGTCTGACCACTAGTAAGACCCTGTTCAAGAAAAGAATAACTTCTTTTTCCACTTTTCTCTTTCTCCAGCCCTTAACTTGTTATCATAACTATTAACTTTTATTAATTTTTAGCTATTTAGCTTATTTTATGCAATTATAGTTTGTTTCTTTATTATTAAGGTGGTATAGTCGTTGCCTTTAGTAAATTGCTACTGTATGTCAATACCTGGTTTGCTCTTGAGTCTAAATTATTATTGCTTATCTCTTTTGTATTGTTAAGGATGGTATCAGTTTTGCTTTTAGTTGGTTTTTACTGACTGTCAGTACCTGGTTTGTCTTTGGGTTGTCAACATTACTCAGTTTCATTTTCTCTTCTCTGAGCAGTGCTGGGAATCAAACTCTCAAAGGAAGGCTGAACACTAATGAGACCCTCAAATAAAAGTGGAAGAGATATTCATCCCAACAGATGCAGAAATCAAAATACAGAAACACAGAAACTATGAAAAAACCAGACAACACAACTCCTCCAAATTCCCATAATTCATCAGTGACTGAATCTAAAGACATCAAAGTGGATGAACTGCCAAAGAATTCAGAAGACTCATTTATAAAATAATTAATGACTTCACGGATGATACAAATAAACAACTGAACGATTTAAGGCAAACAATGCAAAATATGAAGGAAGAATTCAACAAAAAGAGATTCTAAAGAAGAACCAAACAGAAATCCTAGAAATAAAAAGCACAGTAAGTTAAATAAAAAACTTGGTGGAAAGCCTCACCAACACAAATCCAAGCAAAAGACAGAATTTTAGGGCTTGAAAATCAGGAATTATCATGAGTAGACACCAAGAAAAATAAACATAAATCATGAGCAAAACATCTAAGAATTCTGGGATATAGGTAAAAGACAAACTTACAAATTTTTGGAGTGGAAGAGGGTGCTAAAGTTCAGGCTAACCACACAAGCTTCTTTCTTTTATTGTTTTCTCTTGCCTATTTGCTCTGGCTAAAATTCACTACAGAATAGGAATGATGAGAGCGGCAATCTTTGCTTCATTCCTGATTTTAGATGAAATACTTTCAATTTTTGTCCACTCAGAAAAACTCCGGCTGTGATTTATCATATATGGCAACTAGGAGATTAAAGAGTGACCCTTGAATGCCTAGTTTCTTCAGAGCTTTTATCATGACAGGATGTTGAATTTTTTCAAAGCCTTTTTTTATATCTGTCTTTCTAGCCCACTATTCTAATCTTTACCACTTTCCTCAGTTTAGTATGTGAATCTCATTTTACCAATACCCTTAGACTTGCAATTTATATTCTAGTAAAACTAACTGTGGATTCCTAAATATACCTTGATTTCTTTGCACATACAATTAATTCCCTCTGCCTAGAAAGCCCTCCTACAACCCGCCCATGAGACAGCCTTTACTCACTCTTCTGCAATGCAGATTCCTACTCCTGTGAGTATTCTGTTCCTCCCTCTAGGCACAGAACTGATCATGTTGCATTTTAATTGTCACTGTTTCTGCACAAGACGGTAAGCTCCGTAGAGGACAAGGAGCTTTTTTTTTCAGGGGTTTTTTTTTTTTTTAATTCCAAATACCTAATGAATGTTAACTAACTGCACATTGACAGAACGAATTACTCCTACTAAAGTATAATTCCTTGGGCCCAACACTAAGTATAAGCAATGAATATAGAGTAGGTAAATTTATAAAAACCTTATCAAAGATGCATGTGGTTATTTTTCCAGTAGCATCTATACTGAATTTTTGATTCACAATTCAAATGAAATCTTCTTATGTAAAATATACTTAACAGTAATCTTTTACTGGAAAGATAAACAGCTCCATGTCTGATAAATTCAAACAAATGATGAACTAAGAGAACTTAAAACCATATACTGGGCAACACAATTGATGCCACATAACATGTCATTCCAGCTCAACAAGTAGTCTGAATGATGCTCAAGCCCTATAAAAACACTGATGTTCATAAAATATTCATCAGAAATATCTTAACAGCACAAAAGAAAACCTACCAACGATGAAACCTGACCCTCACTACAACCTGCCCTCAACTCCCGTTGGGCTTTTGAATGAGCAACCACTAAAATGCACAGCAGTAATATCATATTAAGGTGGAAAGTGTGTTACAAAAGATCACAGACAACATGACATTCTCTACATGATGTTAAGACTACTAAGACGTGTTTTGAGGGGAATATAAACAAACAATAAACCCCAACTTCACAATGTTGGTTAATTTAATTTAAACAGAGAAGAAGACCAAGAGATTATGAAGAAGACAATATAGTTTATATTAGTGTCATATCTTGGTCCTTGACTCTGAAACTTGTAGAATTTGGTACTCAATATATTTTGATGCAAAAATTCTGCCCTCAAACTCATTGTTTGATTGGTATTCAATACATTACATAGAACCTTCTAGGAGAAAAAATTTGTTTGCTATGCACTGTTTTTCATATCTGTCATATCTATTAGGAACCAATTAACAGTGAGCACCACTGTACTACTTAAACCTAATCTTAGCTATCATTTTCCTTGGTAGATTCCCAAGTTATTACACTATTTTTAAACATACAGATAAACAGACAGATAAAAGGAGAGGGAATTGAAAAGAAGATAAAAGAAGCTCAAAAAAGGAAGCTAAAAGTGGGTCATGCATGGACCAACAATGAGAGCGTATGATAAGCCAAGGATTACTGAACCTGAAATGAGGAGACATGAACTGAGGTGACCTGAAGTGACACCCAAGCTATAATCTCACTCACAGGTGTGTGTGTGTGTGTGTGTGCACACACGCTTGCCCGTGTGTGGTTCACATGTAATTCCCTGATGCTTTCAACTCCAGTACCTACAGTCTCCACTCAGTGTGAAGTCTTACACCACCACTAACAGGCCTTCTGCTCAGAGCAACAGCTGGAAAGTGGGGAGGGCAGTAGGGGCTGAGTCATCTCCTGGCTCTCTGGGATACAGAGCTTCTTGACAGGCGACTGTTGACTCTTACTCACCCAGAGTTATTAAGTGTCTGCCTCATGTCAAATGTCATGATGCACATTGGGACCTTTCAGATTTGTGGGTAATACTTGAGTCCAGTCCATCACCTTCCAGAAAGCCCCAGAATCAACATATTCCTCACGCCCAAGAGTCAAGATAACTCTCCAGGCACTTTGTTTAATGTCTTACTCACACAAGCAACCACCAAAGCAACTGAAGCATAAAATGAGGCTATAGGTTGGTGGGTGCAGTGGTGCACACCTCTAATCACTCTGGAGGCTGAGTCAGGAGGACTGCAGCAAGTTCAAGGCCAGTCTGGCCTTTACAGGGAGATCAAGGCCAGCCTGAACAATATAGCAAGACCCTGTCTCAAAAAACAACACAAGAAATTATTACATGTTGGCTCCAAAAATTAAAAGACGTTAAGCCTCTATGATGAGAATTAAAGTCACACTGATAAGATATCATTATTACTGCTGACCATTTTACCTGCAATCTCTAAAAGTGGGGGGACATGGTCTCCTTCCGCCAGCTTCACGAAGCCAACATGATTTCCGAAAGTGTCGATCCCGTGGAAGGGCAACATCAGAGGCCTTCCCTGGAGGACGTCTTCCACTGACGGCTTCAATTCCCAAAGCGCGTTGACACCACTGGAAGAGATAATGGGGTTTCCAGTAACATACGAGGCAGTAACACACACAAAACCAAGTAAGGAGCAAACTAACCCCTTCTAGAGATAAAGTACCTTCCACAGGTAAGCTGTATGATGAAAGCTAATCCTGGTTAATGAGAATCACAGGAGTGAATTAAATCTTTATGTAATTATAATTAAAGATTATATGGAATTATAATTAAAGATATAAAAGTAAATGCTATTTTATAGTTCACAAAGAAATTTTTACAAATACCATATGCATAACTTGAAAAGTTACTGACATATGTCCATAAAACAGTACCTGCAAAAATTTATATTTGTCTATGTGAAAAGCCCTAGGTTTTTATAAAACTACTAATACATAGTACTTACTATCTGCAAGGCTATGAAGACGCAATCCACATTACCTCTCAAAATATGATTTCCTCTAGGATAAGATAATAACACTGTACTTGTATTCAAATGAAATATAAGCTTAATTATATGTCCCAACTGAATGTATATACTTGCTACAGTTATTTAGCCTATGTTTATTGAGAGGTACCTTGTGTTTTCAAATCCATATGGTTATTTATAAAAATAACTGTTTACCATATTATTCACTAGACACTAAAAGATTTTGAATATTTTGAAAAGTAGGATCAATTATTTTCACCATGAAGAGAATTCTGGTATAGGTATTTTATTATGCAGAAGAAAAGCAAACCCTCACTAGAGGGCAGCAGTTACTTACAAAAGAATTAAGCACACAGGTCTGGTCGGGGCTTTCAAAAGCCCTTCTCATAAACCATCGTTAATTTAGTACATGAGCTGCTGAAGCGAACACGGCCATCATTAATTTAAATTATCCTGATCAATGATTTGTTCACAGTAAAAAGTGTGAAACGAAAACATCAAATATTTTCCTAGGGCTTTCACATGTCTAAATTAGTCTTCCGACCATAACCGGTATCCTGACTTTCTTACTCAGCTTCACTGCCCTGCTAGGACCTAAGTATTTTCCATCAGCCTTGTCCATTTGTTAACATTCGTTAGTATCTCTCATTGTCCCTACACATCCATATACTACATCCCCTCATTGTATTTTCGTTCATTTAGCAGGACAGAGCGCACATACTGACTCCATACTGTCCCCTGCCTTAAGCAAAGCAGAACGACCACTTCAGGCTCACCTGCTGCAAACTGGGGAACCCAAGACACTCATTTCAAAGGAAACTGTGAGCCCGAGCAGGTGCAACAAAGGCCAAGACTTTTCAGAGAGAGAAATGCTATGCATTACTTTTCTTTAAAGAAATATGAGCTGGGCGTGGTAGCACTCAAAAGGCTGAGGCAGGAGGATTACCATGAGTTCCAGGGTACCCTGGGCTACATATTGAGTTCAAGGCCAGTCTGTACTACACAGCAAAACCCTGCCTCAATGAGGCCGGGGATTTAGCTCAGCAGCATAAGCTCCTGCCTGGCAAGCGCAAGGTTGTCAGCTTGACCCCTGGTGCAAAAAAAAAAAAAAGAAAGATAGATAGATAGATAGATAGATAGATAGAAAGAAAGAAAGAAAGAAAGAAAGAAAGAAAGAAAGAAAGACAGAGAGAGAAAGGAAGATAAAACCCTACCTCAAAAGAATAAATGAACAGAACAGAACAGAATTTCAAGACTGGTCTATAGAAAGACTTCTTTACAGTAAAAGACATTTTAAAGTATATTCATATATAAAACAAATTTCTGAAGCTGGAATTCAGAACCAAAGTTTGTATTTCAAATTAAGATCGGACCACTATGTTATCAAATCACCTGCTGGATTTGGCCTCTTGCATTTCTATCTTTTTTGGTTTGTTTGTTTGCTTGTTTGTTTGTTTAGAGGAGAGCTTAAGAGAGGGTCTTGCTACATTATAGGCAGGCCTGGAACTCACTATATAGTTCAAGCAGACCTTGAACCTTTAGCAGTCCTCCTGCCCCAGCCTGCTGAGTGCTGGGGTTACAGGTGTGCAGAACATACCTGGCACATAGCTGTCCTTCCTTTACCCATACCATGGAGACATAAATGACCTCAGGTAATATTTACCTGCATCAGTTCCCCATTTTAAAAAAAAAACAGTCTCTGCATATTCTATATCCGATCCATTAGCCAATACTTTATCAAACACTAACATATGATACTACGCTTTAAAAAGGAAAAATAAACACAGGACAAGTAACTGACACCCAGATAGCTGCTATAGTCCCAAGGGAAGATCAGTGATTGGAGACTTATAAAAGTCCTCCACATAAACAATGTCTTTCCTAAAAACAATCGATTTTATTCCATTTAGGTCCCTAAACTGAGGCCTCACCTTGAATCTCGCCACTACTTGCAAAGTGACACCTCTGCCCTCCGGCCTGTGGCAGACCTCTTCCAAGCAACTGAAAGTCTTAAGGGAAGAGACTGAGGTCCCCTGAGAGAGGAAGCTTTCTACCTCAAGACTGCCCTGGACTTGAGACTGCAACATTAAGCCAGTTCCTTAGATAATTCTCAATACTCACAGGCAGATCCGCCTACTGGACAGCCAGACAGCCACCCTGGGCTCTGTCTCCCTAGAGAATCCTGACAATCAGGGCCCCTAACACGCCCCGGGGCTCCTCCCACTGCTCAGCCAATTCACTTTCCCGTCACATCTTCCTTGGCTTCTCTTCTCTCGGGAACATGTTTTTCCTGCCAAGGTGACCAGTTAAAGTGATTCTCTCTACAGAGGCTATCTACCTGAATAAATCAAAATCTCAGCTGCTCTCTGCCCCTGAAGGCTGCCCGAGGCCGCTGTCGGGAAGACAGCTTGGGCCAGATCTCTACGGATGCAGCTGTGATCATCCCATGGAGCTGGATATTCTGCATTAGCAACTTATTTTGTTTTCCCTCTTTTTATTTTACCTTTTCTTCACCCTCCCCTAACCCAAGGCTTGTTCTTCATTCCTAAGGGGGACATATAGTCAAGGAATAAAACACAAGCCATCTGCAGTCAGTCTGGCCTTGGCTTTCCAAAGAGCAAAAGCCTGGGTCTCATCAGTGGGCTGTGCAGAAGCAGCAGGGCAAGGGCCATCAGCAGCATCCCCAAGAGCTGCGGGAAGAGCAAGGTTTGCCACCCCAGAATGGAAAGCAGTGATGGGCTGCTAGTTCACCTTTAGCACCCAAGGGTAGGGTGGCATACAGGGACTCCAGGAACAGCTCGGTGAAACGGGAATTGTCCACTCCCCTATAACGACAACAGCTCTGATGGCTACATTACTGAGTGCCCACCACCTACCAGGGCCCATACTAAGAGCTCGGGCATGGATTAGTAGTATGACTGTCTCCATTGGCTAAGACGGCCAGTGAACTGCCCAAACCAAGCGACCATTAAAAGGTGGTTAAACCACAGTCTCAGAAGCTTTTCCTAGATTCCCAACCTAGACTGCAGAATCAAACTCCTAAGTGCTTACATAATTAATAAGAACAAAACAGCTGTGTAACCAAGGCTGCCATTTGATAGTAACACAGTAAAAAAGTCTAGAAGAAAAATATTTAGGTAGAGTAATTGTATATATTGACTATTAATTGGAGTAAGGAATATTTCCTTCAAATTTTAATGACTTTGAGTTTTATGTTTATACATCTTGGAGTAATAATTTGAAAAATAATCTTCAAGAAAGATATATTACTCACATGTTCACTTCATCTTCATTTAGCAACTGCATCACTAGCAAGGTAACATGAAAGGAGCCATCACCAACCATTGCTTTGGCCAGTCGCTTATCTTGTTGTATTATCGTACTTTGCAGGCTCTTAATTCCTCCTGTAATCTAATCACATGTACAAAAAATAGAGATGGGTCAGCAAGAGCTTTGTACAGCAAATTTTAAATCAAGAAAAAAAACAATGCCAGGTGTAGTGAGGATCCCTGAGAGTTCAAGGTCAGCCTGGACGATGCAGCAAGACTATGTCTTAAGAATGGGAGGAGAGGAGGAGAAAGAGAGGCAGACAGACAAAACCACCCAAATCAGGACAATTCCAAGGCTATGATACCACTCGAACGCTATCAGCTGATTCCCACATATACAAGATACTTGCCCTGTGGTGGCTGCCTCAATGTCCCAAACTCATTAAAAACATTTACCTTCCATGGTCATTTTGACTTTGGTGAAGAGCCAGAAGTGGCACAGTGCCAGACCCAGTAAGTAGGATGGACGAGGACACGCCCTGATGTTTCTAAGAGCCTGGCTTTCTGTTGGAGGACACACAGCAGCGCCATCACTGTTTGGGTCACACTCCTAAAGATGCTCAGGAAAGAAGCCTTCCAGAACTGCCTCAGAAAGTGGCAAGAACAATGGGATAAATGTGTTCAAAGCAAGAGGGGTATTTTGAGGAGGGTGAATGTCAATGTGTTCTTCAGTGTAATCAAATTTTTTATGTGAACATTCATTATATATTTTGATCACCTGTTACGGCTTGGGTCCAGGCTCATGCAGTCACAGGGCTTTTCAGAGTGGGTGGATCTGAAGGGCAGGACATTGGGAGTGATTCATGGTACAATGCTGGGATTAAAGGTGCTGGGATTAAAGTGTGGGAGTGCAGTCCACCCTGCGGGCAGGTAGCCTAGATACCATACAAGGGACAAAAAGAGGCTTTTTGCTCGCCGCTTGTTGCTTTTGCTGCCTTCTGCCTGCCATGAACTGTTTCTCTTCTATGATGCACCCCCCTGCCATGCCCCCCTGCCTTGGGCTGAAACCTCCACAAACTGTGAGTCAAATAAACCTTTTCTCCTTTAACTTGGAGTATCGGGTATTTTGTCTTAGCAATGAGGAAACAAGACATTGCTTCTTGTAAAAATTGAGAAAAAATGTGAAATGTTTATCCATCTAAGAGAACTGGGCCCAGCACTCTTATTCTGCAGACTGGCTCACTGGTTGAGTGGAAAGTTCAATGGCCATGCACCTTTTAAGAAATCTGTCCTTGTATTATAGAGTATGACTCACTAATTAGGATCTTTTCTAATGAAAAAGGGCATTATGCTTGATCACTAGTTAGGATTTTTTTTTCTAAGGAAAAAAGCTTTATTCTTGCCATGGAAAGGTCCAACCAGCAGGGAGCATCCCATTTCTGTCAGAACTGTCCCCAAGTGAAGTATCTGAGGATCTAATTGTCACAGCCTGAAGATTTTTTTAGGATAACAATGATTACAGTAAGAATGACGACTGGCATCTTCCTGATATGTGAGGTCAGGAATAACCATGGATCCAAGTTGAAAGCATTTCATACGCGAATGTTAGAAAATCACTACAGTCTGCATCCAGGTGACACACCTGGTCTGCCTTCTCCTTGCAGGAACTCCTTCTCTAGAAGGGGAAGAGGAATGTCTCCTCCCTTCTCCACTTCCGGTTAGATCCAATTCTAGTCAACTTCTAAATGTGAGTGCACCAGAGAAGAGTCTGCATTTAAAACAGCAAACCCAGAGAAAACACAGAGAAAAGGGGACACATACAAGCCCTGCAAAGGCTGGTGAACTAAGAGAGAGGAGGGAGAAGAGGGAGCCTGGCAGTACATGTAGGATTCATAAAAAACCAGAAATAAGAAAAACTGAATTGTGAGCAGAGCGGTCTGTTAAGATACTAGAGGAGCTGTGTTACCCTGAACAATATTCCCATTATCTGCAGGATGTGACTGAGCAAATCATGAGATGCTGTCCTGGGCTCTGACTTGCCATGACTAAGTCTCTCCTCTCACAGATGCTTGAGTCGGGTTCCTCGGAGTCCTCTGCCTGACTAAGCCTGACCCTGGCTGTAGACACCATTCTGAGGAAGAATCTTGTGAAGTCCACTTAGTGAAGGGCTAATACCCTTGGTACTGGCCCCCTTTGGTATCCCCATGGTTTGCCTTCAGCAATCGTCTCCTGGAGGCCGTTTAGCCACAAGCCCTCCATGTTTCCCCTTAGGGATCTTCTGTCCACTGACTCCAACCCTACTACCTGGTATAAATTCCCCCTCCTCGGAGAGTCAGAGTCAAGTCCAATCCTGCAAGACCCTGTGGCAAGAATGCCCTTAGCTGCATGGCCCCCCCAAATAATGAATAAGGTCTGCCTAACCATCTTAAATGAGTGTCGTGCATAATTTTTCTTTATCACAGTCTGTTTTTCAGATTAATTCAAACCAGGCTTGGTGGCACAACAACTTGCAATCACAACACTCTGGAGGCTGAGGCAGGAGGACTGCAAGTGTGAATCTAACCTGGGCAACTTAGGGACTCAGCAAGAATGTGTCTCAAAAAGACTTTTAAAAGGGCTGGGCGTATAGCTCAGTGTCAAGGCCCTGAGTTCAGTCCCCAGTAGCACAATCAATCAATAAATTCACATCACCAAAAATAACTCCAATATTTCCCTATTTGTTATACCCTGAAAGAGACTAAAAGATAAAATGGCATTTTTTCCCAAGAGGAAGTAAAGCCAAATCAAAACGGAGATAAGGCCTGAGAAATCCCTGAGCAAACAAAATGAATAAGGCCTTAGATTTTGCAGCAAGATTAAATATAGCTTTAATCTTGCTGAAACTGAAAAGATAAGCAAAATTTGAGTTGTGTGATTCTTTCTGCTTATGTTAGACAGAAACACACATTACTTTTGGCCAATCATAAATAGCCAACTGACACATGATCATGTGACCAGGAGTATTCTAACAAGGTAAACCAAAAAAGGCAATTTTATAACTGCAACCAATGAAATCATTTATTTGGCTTCTACAGTTTTTTCTATAAGTAGGTGGCTTTGGCACTATCAAACTGGAACACTAAACCTTTCAATCTGGTATTCCCAATCCATATGTTCAAACTGGTTAAAATCTGACTGTGCCCTATGATTTTCATCTACATTTTCATGGCAACAGTAGGATTCAAAAGAGACTACTGGTGACCTCCAGGAACAACAGGAACCAAGCAAAAGTACACTCTTCGTGTTCACTATTCTCAGGCTGCCTCTGAGACCCAGTGTTAGTCTCACGCCTTATATGTGGAGCCCTTGGAGTCTACCTGTATAGTTCTGGTTCCACTTGGATCCATAGGTCAAACTGAGTACTCCACAGGAACTGCACAGGTCCAATTGGAGGCCTCCAGGAGGTAAATTTTAGAGAGACAAGATATTACAGGTTCAATAGCACTGACGGAGTCTGGGACTCCTCCATCTGGAACTCCACCGAATTTCATGTTTAGAAATTACAGAACCCCTATCTGTGCCTCCCTAGAGAAATGGGTATCTCCTACCAAAGAGTTGCAGACACCATAAAGGTAAGTGAGTCTAGATCAAACTGTTCGCTTATAGGGTATGTTGGAAAAGCAGGGATGCCCAATAGCCCAGAGACAGCAGATTTTTCTGTTTAGTTTGGGGTTGGCATTCACAGTCAAGAGCTCAGCATGTACCCAGCCACTTACCTTCTTGCCCTGAACCTGCTAAGCTTTTTGCTCAAACACACTAGCAGCCGAAGGCTAAGGAGAAAAAGTGTATTAGGCTAATAACTCAGAAAGCTAGGCCCTCAAAACAGCCACCTGGTTCCTCTAACTACTTTTACTCCTTGGTCAAAAACTGAACTCGGAACTCAGCAAAGATTTTCCAAACCCCAGAGAAAATCCACGAAACCTGATGAAGGAATTTAGAACCTTCGTGGGAACCTATGGTCCTGGGCTTCCTGTGTTGTTGCAAGCAGAAATGGACAAGCAGGACAAGACAAGCCTGAGAAAAAGTACCAGCAGCCTCAAGGGAGGCCCTAAAATGCCAGAAAAGCAGCTGAAAGCCTCTTAGATCTGCCATTGTCTTCCCACAGAAGACTGAATGGTCTATTATTCCCCGTGTAAACAGAAAAAGATGACTCAGTCTCTCGTTACAGGGCTAGATTAGAAATCTCACTTGTTAAACGCCCTGGTCTTAGACATGGCAGGGAGTCCTGCATTTCTTACTGGAACTGAAACAGCCCTGGTGGTCTTATTTACTAATGAGCTCTGGGATCAGAGGGTGGTGACCTTATTTTTTTAAAAAATGTTAATGTGCTCGCTTCAGGAGCACACATACTAAAAAAAAAAATGTTAAAATGAGGCAGGAGGGGCCGGGGATTTAGCTCAGTGGCATAAGCACCTGCCTGGCAAGTGCAAGGTCGTAAGTTCATCCCCGGCACCCAAAAAAAAAAAAAAAAAAAATGAGGCAGGAGGATCATATATTCAAGCCCAGCATGGGCAACTTAGCAAGATCCTGTCTCAAAATTTTTAAAAAAAGTAAAAAGGGCTGAGAGTGTAACTCAATGCAAAAGGCTTGGGTCCAAACTCTAGTACTGCTAAATAAATAAATAAATAAATAAATAAATAAGATTCAATGAAAAGATACTGATATGGTCACCACAGCTGAACAATCTCAGAGAACTTTAGAACCAGAAAAAGATCAAATGCTGAAAGAAAAGAATCCAAATGCTTGTGTCTTCATAGCTCCAACAACTATGAGGACTGTGATCAGAGGACCTCTTTGCATATCTTAAAACTCAAAAACAAGAGGCCCAGACAAAGAAAAGCTGCGCCTCAAGACAGCTGTCACCACTGTGAAGTCACAGCACTAGGAGATAAGACCGTCCACTCTTATGTCTGTCTTCTCACAAGCCTACTCGTCTTGACACACATGCTCCTCAAGAGATCAAATTCCTGAGGACTTGACTATGGAGAAAAGGCGGTACTAATGATACCCACCGTTTGACCCAGAGGTCAAAGCACATGCAAACTGTCTAAAAGCAGTCACAGTAGCAACTAAAGTGTTCAAAACCTACTCTAGCCTCAGGTTAGAGAATAAACTCTACAAAAAGTTCCATGTGAAGTCAAAAACTTACTAACTTGTCAACCGACAGGTAGCTAAAAATTAAGCCTTCCCAAACCAGAAGTAGTGGTACATGCCCACAATCCCAGCATTCAGGAGGCTGAGGCAGAAAGATCATGAGTTCAAGTCCAGCCTGCGCTACACAGCAAGTGCAAGGTCAGTCCGGTCTACATGGTGTGAACCTATCTAGAAAAACAAAACAAAAAACCCTTTATAATAATTTAAAAATTGCGCCTTCTCTACAGATGTCACAAAATAGACCATTTTCCCAAATCGATAGAATAAGGCTCTCTTTGTACCCTGTCCTCTGACTGATTTGTTTTCACTCTGTATTAACACATTACTGATAATTTATCCCTCTGCACAGCAAACCTTAACTGAACTGGCCTAATCTAGACAGTGTTCCAGATTCCCTCTGAAATTAGGCTGGTTTGACATATTCTATAGAGATAGGACCCCCGACATGGAACGACACAGATATTAATCATGATTCCTTTAACTGTATCCTCAGAAAACTCACAGAAACTAGACTTGGGCTGAATAGAAACCAAAGGTAAATGGAATCGCCCTATAGTTCTGTATTGTAAAGTAAATGACTAGATCAACACAGACAGTGTTTGCAAAGGAAACCAATCCCCCTTAAAGATGAGGACAAAAGTTACTTTTATCAAATACACAGAATTTTTTGCCTTTTCCAATTTTAAATCATAACCACTCAACCTGACCCTGTACAGATGCAGATATAACAAACAGTAATTCGATTTTAAAATTTCTCTAAAACCAGTTACCCCTCTCTAAAAAAAAATAAAAATAAAGGAGTTTCAGAAAAGGTAAACTGATAAATATGAGAAAAGATGAAGGAGGCACCTAGAGGAGAAGATTCAGGAGGGGTAAAGAGAAGTGGTAAAAAACAGGAGTAAGAACAAAGGCCAACAGACCTGCAAAGAGTTTGTTTCTGAGAGGGGACAAGGAGAGGGACATCAATGTGAGTACAGACCTGAGCAATGGGACATCAAGGGGAAGGGTTTTTAGTCTTACTGGATCCCATGTGCTATGTGTCCCCTGAAGCTCTGTGTCAGAAAGCTGGTCCTCAGCGACAGTGCTGACCAGCGGGGTCTCCTGGGAAGTACACAGGTCAGGGGCCAGCGCCCTGTGAAGGGACTGATCCAGGACTGCAGGAGTGGCTTCCTCACGGAAGGGTGGGTTGGCCTTTCCTTTTTCCCCTCTTGCTCTCTGGTCTTCCACCAAGAGATGATGCATCAAGAGACACTATTACAGACACCAGCCCCTCTATCTCAGGGCTCCTGGCCTCCAGAACTGGACAATAAATTCTTGTTCTCCATGATTTTCCCAGTTTCAGCTACTCTGTTATAACTGCACAAAACAGACAAAACCCAGTGTAATGGGACACACCGGCCCTTCTTTACGACGCCTAGGCGCAGGTCCACACTGCTCTGCAATGATTGGAAATCTGAAGTTTTAGAGTTTTCTCCATGTGCAGCAAAGAGCTGAGCCCGGCTTGCATGAACAATGCAGAAGCTCAAGGGGATCCAGTGTTGGGTTCACCACCAGGGGCTCAAGACTGCCAGACCTCAAAAAGATATAATTACACCTTTAAAACTTTGCGGACACCATGGTTATAGGGAATTCATTTATCATGAAAAGTGTCTCAGGGTAAGAACTTTGTCCTGTAACACAGACTGAGGGAAATTAAGGGTGCTGGACTTGGGTCCAAACTCCTAGGTTTGAATTCCATAGTTGCCAGAGCCATGCATGGGTCCATATAAATCACCTACTCTCACTTGGCTTCGTTTCTTGTTATAATAGAATTTGCATTGCTATACTTATAGGGCTAAATTAAAGATTATACTAGAAAAGATACATCAAAGAACTTTGTAAGCTCTACTACTACTTACTATGAAGCTGATTTTGTACAGCACATTTCTTAATACACAGAGGAATCTGAGGTTGTGAAAATTGGTCGGAGACTAGGTTCTCTTGCATCTAGTATGTAGAATATACACATTTTCACTGAAAGTCAAACAATAGTTACATGTAAATTTATGACATTGTTCAAAACTGCATTAATGGGCTGGGGTACAGCTCAGCGGCACAGCGCCTGCCTGACAAGCACAAGATCCTAAATTCAATTCTCAGTACCAAAAATTTAAAAAAATTACATTAATTAATTTGTATATTCAGCAACTGAGTGCAGCATCTTATATGGTAAAATAGTTTCAGACCATTAGTATCTTTGAATTATCTAGTAACTTGTAAAATTACATATTAAAAGCTGCAATACTTTGAAGACTACTATCTTGACAGTCACGTTAATACTTATGACAGAGGATTAACCTCAAACCTATAAAAAAAATTTGTTAAGTTAATGTTATCAAGCAATATATTTCTACCTATGCTTTGATGTTTCAGATTAATCTATATATTCCCTGATGCCATCTAAAGACTTTTAAAATGCATTTTATTCCTAATTATTCTTTAAAAAAGAAAAAAAACAAAATACTTCAGAGCTCTAAGTATAGGTCATTTTTTAAAAGCACCAATGTCATCAAAAGCCAAAACAGACTAGTGTTTGCAGTCACTGTTCAAGTTCTATGAAGCTATTAAAGCTTATCTGTCACCATAACTCCTAGCCATTGGCAGCACTGTACAATGCACATTTTTAAAATATAAACTCAAAGTAAATTATAAAGCAAAATTTAAATACGGCATAGAAAGAAACTTCTTAAAAGCCTTATTGAAGTCTTTAATTAATTTTATCCACTGAGTAGTTACTTTGAGTTAACAGAATAAAAGCAGACACTATCTGCTAAACATCATAACTACATTCTGCATGCCTAAAAATAATGTAATTCAAAAATTCATTTGTATATCTTTTGCATTTTCTAACTGACTCAAAGGATACATGAATTCAAAACAATGCAATAAACTAAGTATGCTTCTGGCTGAAAATGATGAATTCCATTCCAGTGCATGGTTTTGACCTCATCTTTTGGCACTGGTTTGGGAATTCTTCCAAGCGTGTGTGTGTGTGTGTGTGTGTGTGTGTGTGTGTGTGTGTGTGTTTCCTAAATTTTTTGTCTTATTAAGAGTCACCATAATTATCACATCAACATGCTACCTGGGGCGGGGGTAGCTCAGTGGTACAGCACTTTCCTCACATACATGATGCCCTAGGTTCAATTCATAAGACCACAAAAAATAATAATAGCTTTTAAAATGCTAGCTAACTTCTCTTCAAAGCTGAATATGCTCATTTGTTTTGACCTGAGCACAACCATTAAAAGGATTTGAAAATTAATCATGTAATAAAAACTGGAATGAAATTTTAAAAAATCATCCTCAAATAGAGGGATGTTCTATCTAAAATAACCATGATATCAAATACTTTTTATTATTCCACTTCCCAGAGAAGAAGTGCACTAATCTCCCACATTTTCATAATACCAGCAACTTTCACATTTCAAAAAGATGTAACACAGAATTAAATCTTTTCAAAAGTCCTCAAAAAAAAAAAAAAAATTTCCACTAGCAAATTTAAAAACTTACAGAAAAGTTAAGAAAGCATACAGAAAAATTAATATGCTCCTAATTTAGTCATCATTTATTATTCTGTGCGTGGCTTCAACGTTGATCTGCCTTATTCAGTGAGGCAAACCTGCCACATGCATGCCACAGCAGGCTGTATGTATTACTGAAAGCTCTAAATGCGCTGCCATCACTGCCTTACACTGTTATCCGCTGTCGTCTGGACTGTGACTGGCCCCCAATGGCCCATGTATTATGTGTGTCAAAAGCTTGTCGCTCAGATGGCACTGTTGTGAGCTAGAGGAGTCTCTCACAGGTGGACCAGAGTGAGACAGGAAGTTAGGGGGATGCTGTAAAGGGGATACTCGAAGGGAACTCTGGGACCCCATCCCTTGCTCTCTCTGACTTCAGTTCTGTGGCCATAACGTAAAAGCTGTTCTGCCCTACCACAATTTTCCCACCACAATGTGCTGCTTCACCCCAGCCCCAGTAAAGGAGTCAATCAGTCACAGACTGTACTCTCCAAAACCATGAGCCATAATGAGACCTGATATGTAAGTTAGTCATCTTGGGTATTCAAAAGACATAAGTAACAAAAAGCTGATTAAGACATTATCTCACATAAAAAAAGCATATAAAACCTTAGGAGTAGCAGATTAACAATGAAACAATTCCAGTGGCTAAGAAACATTTAAGATTCACTATGCCCTCATCAAAATGTTTCTCTTCTTTTATCTTTAATAGAAAGAACACATGCATGTATAATCTTCTGGAATTTTTATGTAACTATTCCAATACATTTCCCAGTTCTAATTCTCAAAAATAAGAAGTCAAGATTTTCTATCACTGTAGAATTCCATCATTACAGAATTCCAAACCTCTAAGACCATGTCTGAATTCAAAGACCTGTGTGATTCAGAGTGGTTTTTTCTTTAAAACTAGATGCCAACAAGCAGAGGCCAAAAGTAGAGCAACTCATTGTGAAAGTGCCGGCTTCCACAGCTTGTGCACAGGTCACTTAACTGGAATGTGGAATCGTTTCCCACTGGAACAATGTCAGAAAGGCTGCCTCTCTTCCCAGGCCTCCCCTCAAAGGAGTATGAAAAGAAAATTAACATTAAGTACTTTCAAATAAACAACACAAAAGGGTTTATGTAAAAGATACAAAATGTATCTCCTCATCCTGCCCAATTTTTCCCTTTCCTCCTATATCTGTGTGGAAGTTTTCCAAGCTTCCTGTTACCTAAAGCTAAGTCTCTGGACATTAAATAAATCCGCGTTTCCCTCTATTAGAAGCCACTCACTTGACTGCTGCTAAAACAATGATTTAAAGTTGAACCCATATTATGAAATCAGCATTGGGAACATCGTATTTATTTTTAAGAGTGCTTGGTCTAGGGATGCAGCCTGGGGGTACTGCACCCACAGAGCACACATAAGGACCTAGGTTCCAGCCCCAGCACTGCAAAAAACAAGTTCTGACTCTAACTTGCTACGAGGGAAGCACACCTTGCACCCTAAACAACAACACTGTGTGCCCAGGTGTGCAAACATGTGCATGTGTATGCAAGCATGTGTATGTGTGTGCATGTGTGCGCATGCCTACTCTTGCACACGCGCTAGTGTAGGCACTGACAATACATGAAACCTCTTTGAAAGGAAAACAAGTGTCCAATGGCAAAGGTGACAAACAACAACTGGAAAGCTATGAAAGCCTCTAGCTAAGGGTAGAGTTAGAGGAAGGGGAGAAATTGGCCTAGTGATGGAGGTCCCCTGAGAAGAGCCCTGCAAGAAGATCCAAAGGAGAGAGGAGAAAACTCCTTTTGCCTGGGGAAGAGGCCATGAGGCAGACCAGGGAAGCCCGGACTGGCTCAGGCAGAAAGCCAGGCCAGCAGGGAACAGCCAGCAGAGGTGGAGGCTCAGGGATCCCGGGCAGAGTCTGTGCTTATCTGAGCACAGTGGGCCAGCCCTGGAGGAGCTGAGCAGCCGGAGGTCACACAGGGGTTTGGAAACGAATCATCAGCAGTCAGTACTGCTACCTAGAGAAGCTGAAACTGAAAGCGCTTAGGCTACCTGGCTACACCACAATGGAGCTAGGGACACGGGTGTCATCTCACAGCCCCTACCAGGACCCACAATCCTCACAGAGGCACAGAAGCAGCAGTGAGGTCTCAGCGTGGTACTGCATGCCAGTAATCCCAGCACTCAAGGGGCTGAGGCAGGAGGATCACTGCAAGTTCAGAGCCACCCTGGGCTATGTGGCTAGAAAAACAAAACAACAAAAAACTATCCAAACATTTTTCAAGTAATATAATATAGCTTTGTTTCACCTAAACACTTTTAAGAACTATTTATCATTCACCAACCAAAGGAATCAAATGACCAGGATTTGACTCTTCACCATGTAAAATCTAAAATCAAGTATGGCTAACAATTTTCCTGAAGGAATGAATGAATGAATATTGTTTAACTAATGTTTTTCAAAACTATTATTTAAATATATTCTCACTACTTGCAGGAATTTTCCCTGCCTGGTTCTAGAAACTTGCCACCAAAGCCCTTAGAAGTTGACAACAAGTGGGCTGAGAGACAGTTGTGTACTTTAAATACAGTTACAATAAAACTTTGCAGCAAAAGTAGCATTTAAACAAGTAGCACCTTTTTGTTGGTGATGGGAATGGACAGAAAATAGTTGGGTTGATAATCCTTGTGCTTTTTTTTCCTCTTCTTTATTTGCTTGCTCTTGACTGATTCCTTTGCTTTACTCCTCTTCGAGTTTATCTGAGGCACATCAGTGACTAGGGGAAAAAAGGTAACCAACAGTGTGAACATTTCACCAAAGATGACACAGTTAGAAAAGGAAAGAGGCAATGCATAAGTGACAATCATTATAGCTGTCATTTCTAAAACTAACACAAAGGTTGGCAAATATTTCTACAAAGGACATAAATGTTCTAGGCTTTGCAGATCACATGGTATCTGACCCAACTGCACAACCCCAACAAAGCCTAAATGAAGTGGTATAGCTTTGTTTCAATAAAATTTTATTTACAAAGCAGCTACTTAGCCCACAGCACAGTGTGCTAACCCCTTATCGGAGGTCCAGCTAACAGCCATTCTCTCTCACCGGCCGCAAGTTTTCTAACCCTGGAAAACATCATTTTTTCATCCACCCCCAATGACCTAACTTCCTCCCTCTAGGGCACACCACCTACAGGTGCCACCACCTTTAGGGGACCAAGGCTTCAACACACTGGCTTTGGGGACACACAAGATTCAAACTCTAGCTCCTGGGATCAGGTCCAAAGGTGTCCAGAGTCAATTTCAAAACCTTCCCCCTGGCCAAAATTGGGTCAATTTGAGCATCGAATTGAGCAAAAAATTTAGTGGTATAAAATACATCAACCATGATTACCTGACCCAGTTCATAATGATACTAAAAAGAAAAATTAAAATCAGAAAGTCACAGGTTACTTTTAAAGGAGTCCAAGGAACCATTACTCTAAAACTCTGATGACAAAGGGAAGAAATCAGGCATTTTCCCAGCCTTTTCTTATAATCAAATAGGAAATAAAAAAGGAAATAAAATAGCTAAGGTAGAGTCCTTCTTTAAATTTCCACCTAATAAGTGCAAATCTATACAACTAGCACATAGCCATTTTGAAATGCTTAACAAAGCAACAGATCAACACAAAGATCATCAACAGATGATCCATTGGGTAGGAAGCTGACAGGAGATTTCAATAATGGACACACTGGGACAGCAAGACCTGAAGCCACTGATCAAGCTTAAGATCACAAAAAGGAAGACAAGCAAATGCTGTGCCTACTAATTTCACAATATGGGAAAGTCAAGAGATTATCTTTGGCTGGGCAAGGTGGCACACGCTGTAGACCCAGCACTTTGGAGGCTGGGGCAGGAGAATCACAGCAAGTTTGAGGCCAGGCTGAGCTATGTACTGAGTGCAAGGCCAGCCAGAACTGCATAGTGAGACCCTGTTTCAATCAGGAAAAAGAAAATATTATCTTTGGAGCATTCTTGTCAAAATATCAAACATAATTAAGCCTCCTGATCAAACTACTAGTTTACTAGAAATATGAAGAAAAGAAGTATGTTAAATGATCAAAAGGAAAACCTATACACAACCTGACCTTCTCAACGTCACCATGCACACACACACACACACACACACACACACACACAAAAACAGATCTATACATGAAGAGTCATGATACGCATCAATCACAGCGTGAATACAATCAAAGCATAGCATACACAGGGAAATATCATAGGGAAACCCATTAACTTGCACAATTAATCTGAGTCAATACTTTTAATATCAATAAAAAATAAAGGGCTCCAACTGGCAAAAACAAAAAGTAAATACCTGACTATACCCATTTAAAAGAGATTTATCAAGTATGATGCATAGACACTGGTTCCTATCAAGTAACTCTAGATTTTTAAAAATCATGACACAATCAGAGATTGACTGGATATTTGATGACAATAGAAATTACTTATTGGCATAGAAGTGATATTTTAGGTACACTTTCAATAAACATTTCACAGCCTGGGGATGCAGCTCAGAGGCAGAGGATTTGCCTAGCATACATGAAGCCCTGGGAGTGATCCCTAGCACAGCAAAAGATAAAATAAAAATTTCAAAATGACTCCTTACTTTTATTTTTGAGGTGTGGTTGTTGAACCCCGGGCTTTCTGCACATCAGGCAAGAGCTCTACCACTGAGCCACACCCCAGCCTTTTTAAACTTCTGTTTTATTTTGAGACACGGTCTCACTAAGTTGCCAGGCTGCCCTCAGATATTTGTCATCCTCCTGCCTCAGCTTCCCAAGTAGCTGGGATTACAGGCATGCACCACCATACTCAATGATTCTTCACTTTTTAAAGGAACAGACGAAAGTATTTACAGGTAAAGTAATATCCCTGGAATTTAATTTAAAATAACTCAATAAAGAGCAGGTGATGAGTACGTAAGGCTCACTGTCCTAGTATCTCTACTTACAAATCTACTTGGATGTCCACATAATGAAATATTTTTAAAAGACAGATGATCTAGGAGCCTCTTCCTATTCTGATTTCCTGCAGTGCAGGGTAAAGGTACTGTTAACACTTGCACTAATTAGATAGATATTTTAGGATGAAATTAAAGGAAAAGGGATTTAAATAGAATCCTAAAATATAGTCCATTTTTTTTTCAAACTGCAGGTACCAACCTGTAAGGAGGTAATGAAATCAATTTAGAAAATAACAAAGGGCCCTTTTTAAAACCCAGAATGGAACAGTCTAACTCACGTAGACAGTACATCACTCACAGGAAGTGTAAGTGCTGCTTACTGACACTTGCAGTTCCATTTTTTGTATACACAAGCATGGACCAGCAATGTAAAATGTACTCCTTACTGAGAACATAAGATATACTCATTTTTACTATATTTTACTCAGACTTTAATAAGAGCAATACTAAAGAACAGACTTAAAATATCATTGGCACTTTTAGCATTTTGTTTTATATCTTATCTCTTTTTTCATTTTTTTTAAAATTTTATTTAAAGAGAAAAAAATCACCATACGCTAAAATCAAAATGGATCAAGGGTCTAAATATTAAAACAGAAACACTAAATCTACTGGAAGACAAAGTAGGTAAAAATCTTGGCAACACAGGGGAAGGGAGAGAATTCATGAATAAAACAAACCGCACAGGAAATACTTCAAAGAATCAACAACTGGGATCTCATATTACTAAAAGTTTTTGTACTTCAAAAGAAATCACCAACAAAGTGAAAATAAAACCCACAGAATGGGAAAGAATTTTAGCCAACAGTCCCTCAGACAAAAGACTTATATCAAGAACATGTAAAGAACTAAAAAACATCAAGCTCCCCAAATTCAAAGACCCTCTCCAAAATGGGCATCAGAGATGAACACACAGTTCTCAGATGAAGATACACAAATGGCAAATAAATGATATGAAAAAATGTTCACCATCACTGGTCATTCAAGAAATGCAAATTAAACCAGCATTGAGATTTCATCTTACGCCGGAAAGAATAGCTACCATCAAGAAATCAACTGATGACAAATGTTGGCGAGGATGCGGGGGAAAAAGGAACACTGCTTTGGTGGGTGAGTTGGTGGGAGTGCAGACTGGTGCAACCACTGTGGAGGTCAGTATGGAGATTCCTCAAAAAACTAGGATTGGAAGTTCCATTCAATCCAGCTATTCTCCTCCTGGGTATTTTCCCAGAAAAAATTGAAAAGGTCATGTCACAGTGATATATGTGCATAACATATATCATGTTCATAGCAGCACAAATGGTGATAGCTAAATCTTGGAAACAACCAAAATGCCCATCAACCACAGAGTGGATTAAAAAAATGTGGTATTTTTATACAATGGAATACTACTCAGCTATAAAAAGGATGATATGGAGGCAACTTGAGAATATTCTCATTAGTGAAACAAGACTCATATTAGTAACTATCACATTGTCTCTCTAGTGTAAAAAATAATAAGAATTTACAGAATAATGGTATCCAAAAAGTATAGTAGATATAACAGATATTGTAAAAGTGAAAGGGAAGGAAAGCACTCTAAAGGATATAACGGTATGTATAGTGTGTAAATAGATGATCATATCACTGCGCTTTTGTTAGATCATTGAACAGAAGAGTTTGTACTGTCAATGTTTGAGTGTCTAGCCACTTTTTATGTTTTGACTTTGTAACTTTAACAACTATTGTTAAGTTAACAATATGTAATGTATCAACTAGCGATTTTATGATGTTAATTTTTTTGGACTCTGTTTTCTACTTTTCTTTTGTTTTTTCTATTTTGTCTTTTTAAAATTTTCTTTTCTTGAAGCATAAACTGGTTGACTGGTGTAGGGGGAGGAGCCAGCTCTCAGCGTGCAACTCGCAGATCCACAGAGGACTGGGGGGCGATACTTCCCTAGCAAGTGTGCTGCAGAAAAACTGTCAGCAATAGGAAAGGCCCAGAGACCTCCACCACCCACCCGTCTGAAGGGGGCTGGAAACATGACAAGACAGAGAAAGAAAAAAGGTCCCCAACTGCAGAACCAGGGAAAGTAAGTCCAACAGAGGTAAATGCAGAGGAGGTTGAGAGCAGCAAACCTGCAATGTCAGAGACAGCCTCATCGGAAATAAAGAAATACATCCAAGACCTTATCATTGAATTTAAATCTGAAATTCTAACTCACGCGAAGCAAGATATAAGAAGATTAATAAAAGAAGTCCTGGGTAATCCTCAAGTAGACACAAATGAAAGAATAGAGGAACCCAGAGAAAGGAGAGGAGCCTTTCATGAAGAATATAAACAAAATCTAGAATATATGAAATGGATCCAAAGAGAATATCAGGAAATTAAAAACTCCATTGAAACCTGGTAAAACCTTTTAACAGAAACTAAAGACAAACTTTCAAAACTTGAAGATAGATTTGCAAAGTATGATCATGAAAGGAAGGATCTCTTAAAAATAACAAGGAACCAGGAAGCAACGATACAAAGGCTAGAAGATGACAAGAGGATTTATAACCTAAGAATAAAATATGTGAATGAAGATGTAGCAACAAATACAAATGAAATAAAAAGTCTATTCACAGAAATAATTAAGGAAAACTTCCCAAACATAGGTAACGGAAGTGAAATTCAGATAAATGAGGCATATAGAACTCCAGCCAGCTACAACCAAAACAGATCTACACCCAGAACATATAATAATCAGGATCCCAGAAATCCATCACAAGAACAGAATATTAAAAGCGGTCAGAGAAAAGAAACAGATTACCTATAAAGGAAAACTCATCAAAATCACAGCAGACTTCTCAATGCAAACCATCAAATCAAGAAGAGCTTGGAGTGAAATATTCCAAGCCCTGAAAGAAAATAACCTCCAACCCAGAATGATG
>PVLA01002240.1:253943-282866 GCA_004027455.1 Hydrochoerus hydrochaeris | reverse complement strand
CTAGTGATTTCTTACTGGTTTTTGTGGGAGGTTTTCGAAATTTTGTATTATTTCTACCCTCTTTCTGTTTCATTTTTTCTTTAAATAAAAAAGAATTAAAAAATAAAGAAATGGGAAGTATCACATTTAGGATATAGCAAGTATTTCTTCTTCTTCTCCTTCTTCTTCTTCTTCTTCTTCTTCTTCTTCTTCTTCTTCTTCTTCTTCTTCTTCTTCTTCTTCTTCTTCTTCTTCTTTTCTCCTTCTCCTCCTCCTCTTCCTCCTCCTCCGCCACCTCCTCCTCCTCCTCCCCTTCTTCTGTCTTTCCGAAACAGGGTCTTGCTGTGCAGTTCAGGCTGGCCTTGAGCTCACTTTGTAGCCCAGGCTTCTCTCAAACTCTCAACGATCCTCCTGCCTCCACCTCCCAGGTGCTGGGATGACAAGCATGAGCCACCACGCCCGGCTTAATAGTAAGTATTTCAATACAGCTACAATTCAGTGATGAAAAAGCAGAGGAAAGCAAAAAATGACTCTAAATCTTGTGAACTAAAGCAAAATGCAGACACTCCTTGCTAAGGAGATAGAATTTCATCTTAAATGCAAAAGAGAGAGATTGGACCGGCAAGAGAGTGGGGGCATTACCACATGTACCATGAGGAGATGGGTGACAAACTCAGGCCGAAGGGAGTAGACAAGAGGGGCTCCAGAGGGAAGTGCCGTCAGCACCTGGGAGGCCCTGTCCAAGCGCTGTGGAAGAGGCTGGAAGAAGGTAGGAAGGCATCCAGATGCCACCCGCAGGCTGCTTGGCAGCCTTGCCAGCATCTGCAGCCTTCCTACACGGATGGAGCCCACGGGGAAGGGGTAGGAGGGAGGTTTGCGGTCAGTGTCACAGGCTTTGTGCCTGCATAGGCTTTGGCCTGTATTCCAGGGTCTCCATGATCTGCTGAGCTGGCCAGGACAGCTAGTACTCGCAGTCCCATCCTAAACTGAGGAGGGTCCCTAAAGGCAGGCAGGAGAAGGGAGGACAGGAAACACGCTGATGCACCGACAAAGCCATCTTCCAGCCTCCCGTGCAATTAGCCACGGCCACGTGACTGCCCTGCCCAGGGAAACCTCTCAAGCACGGTCCCCACTCTTCTGCCATCCCCTCTCCTGCTGAACGGTGGGGACAAAGGGAGGGACAAGAAAAGGGTAGAACCACAAGATGGAAAATGCCTGGGGCCCTGAATGGCTACGTGGAGCAGAGCCCTCCTCGGCCTGATGAAGCTCCTCCCTCGTTTCCCACCTCCCCCCGTTGTCCCCCTTCTTACTCCTGTCCTTCCCTCTTCCTTCCTCTTCCTCTACCCTTCCACCTTCCACCAACCCACTCTGGACTATGGACAAGCCATGTAACCCTTTATTGCGTTAAGCAAACACTCCCAACGGCAGAGGGGGGAACAGGGCTGCAGAAGAGTCTTCTGAGCACAGCTGGCTTTGCATCCTGGTTGGTGGCTCCTGTGCCCAAGGGCACCTTCTGTGCAGAGGACCATGACTGTGGGGCTGTCCTGATTCAGCCTCCAAGTGCCTTCGGTGTAGCTTTTCCTCAGTCCTCAACCTTTCCCCGCTGCCCACTACCCTTTCCACACAGTGGTGATTACCACTACTCTGGCCTCGGAAATTCATAGGGGTATGAAGGAGAAATAATCATCCAAACACCTGATGAAGAAGGCAGAGAAGACCATGGCGACAGGTACAGGGGCTACTGCAACTGGTTCTTGCCACAGGGGACACAGGTTGGACTCAGACTCTGACAAGATTAAGTGAGGATTTAATAACAAGGAGCAAGGGGAGAGTCAGAGTGTGGGAAATGACCAAGAGGAAGCACTAAGGAGGAGAGTCGCTGCCTAAGCACTTGGTAGGATGATTGGTAAGGGATCAAGGATCATGTTAGCTGCTAAGCAGGAATTTTTAGGGTGAATCGCCTGTGCTTGTGGGAAAAGAGACTGGTGTTTTTGAGCACGAAAAGCACTATCTTTAACTGAGGACCTTAGGGAATAAGAATGCTCTACCTGTAGGGACAAATCTCCCCAGCAGGAGTAAGCGTACATTTCTCTTTGGGAGTTTCCCCAGTGTTTTTCTTTGTTGAACAATTAATAAAACTTTATTCTCTCCCTTATCTCTTGGTTCTACTTACTGGCTTTGCATTCACCAAGGGGCAAACCCATTGTGTATGGTTATAATCGAATACTAAGGAAAGGACATCTTGCTAAACTGATTTAGTAGGATTCTTGCCAAACTGTATCCTACAAACACAGCACCCACCTGGCAAGTGCAAGATCCTGTGTTCGATTCCTGGTACAAAAAAAAAAGGACAAAAAGACAAGCTCAAGGTTGGACCTTGTCAAGAATGGGACTCAAAGGAGAAAATCTGTGTCTGTTTCCCTTTTTGTACTAGAAATGAAGGAACTTTTTTCTCCCTGAGCACATGGACATCTAGGTCTTGTTTGGTTACCTTTGGTTTATTAAGGCTCATGCTATGATTTGATGCATCTCCTCCCAACTTCAGGTGTTGTCATGTGATAGCACTCAGAGGTGCCGAGGGCACCAGGGCTCTTTCCTGATAAATAGGATGAAGGTTCTCAGGACAGAAACTTGATGCAGTGTATCGCTGACTTGCCTTTGCCACTCCCACCACTCGAGGACACAGCATCCTTCCTCTCTGGAGGATGCAGAAGAAGACAGTGGCCTTCACCAGGTAACTGCACTCCCTTGTACCCTGAGGCACGGACGTCCATGAGAAGTCTTATGCCAGTCTGAGTTCTTCACCACCCACCCAGGAGTGCCAGAGGAGGGGCCTCCTGACCAACTACAAAGCCATACAAGTGTATTTGGCCTTCTTTGAGATGAATTGGGCAGACGCAAGTGAAGAGGACACTGCAGAAGATAATTCCCCAAGCAGTTTCAGAGGACAGCTCAGAGTCCAAGGATAGGATTATCACCTGTGAAGTCACCATGGATAATGTTAAGCTTCCTAAATCAGAAGGTAGAAAGAACAGATGGAAGTTTTGGACAGACCAGCAACTAAAAGGATCAGTGAAATGCATGACCTAAAAAGAAAGAGATAATACAGACCCACCAATTCTTTGAAAAATAATGTGATGGCAGCTGCTTTGCATTTGTGGGACCTACAGTGCTCTTATGTGTCAAAACTTTAGACAAATCTAATAGTGTGATGAAGCATAATTCATGAATCAGGCAGCACTCAAAATGGACAGGGATTCAGAGAGCTCCTCTGTGTAGCAAGGGCAGTATGCTTATGGAACTGAACACAGAAATAAAGTAGAGAGATCATTTGATTGGTTAAGTGAGGCCTTTGCCTGGTTCTCTGTGGGCCTGGAATTGGCTAAAGCTTGGCTGTTCGTGTTTGGCTGGAACTCACAGCCATGACAAGCTAGCGCGTGCCTGTTGGGACAGCTGCTATCAGAAAAGCAAGAGCTAACAAGCCGAGTATGGTGGGCATTACCTGTCGTGTCCACTACTGGAGAAGCTGAGGCTCCAGGAGAGTCACTTAGCTCAGGCCTTCAAGGCCAATCTGGGTAACATCAAGAGATCTTCACTTCAAAAGAGATCAGAGCAAGGGAGGAAGGGGGGAAGGAAGAGAGAGACAGAAAAGGAGGGAAGGAGGGAGGACAGATACAAGGGAGAGAGAGAGCAAGTACTGGAGAGGGTACAGACGAAACAGAAACTTGTACGCCTTTGGTGGGTATGTTAATTTTCTCCATGATGGCATGGAGGTTACTTTAAGTATTAAAAGTAGAACTAGAGTATACCCAGTAATTCTGCATTGGGGTTCACATCCAAAATAACAAAAACAGTACCTAAAGAGATATCTGCACTGCTGGGTTCTCTAAACATTAGTCGCAATTATCAAGATATGGGAAAAAGCTCTCTTCTTTATAGTGGACGAATGGACAAGAAAATGTGGTCAAAGTGTAAAAGGGAGTGTTAGTCAGCCTTTAGAAAAGTGAATCCTGTCCTCTGTGACCAATGATGAGCCTGGAGAAGATTAGTTAGCGAAACAAGCCAAGCACATATAGCAAATGAGTGCATGATCTCGTGTTTTTATAGACTCTAGAAACACTGACCCGGGGCTGGGGGTGTGGCTCAGTGGCAGAGCATAGCTTTGTACACTTGAGGTCCTGGGTGTGACGCCAAGCGCCACAAACAGCAGTAAGAAAGCTGAGTTCACGGTGATGGAGGGTTGGGTGCGGGCTGAGTGGGAAGATGGTGGCTGGAGAGTAGCCAGCTGCAGGTATATTCCATGAGTAGCGACCTAAGTCAGCACGCAGCGTGGTGGCTTCAGTTAACACGGCTGTACTGGAGATCAGCTAGGTGAGCATCTTAGCTGCATGCTCGTGAAACGAAGAAGAGCAGTAGGTGGATAGCAGTGTGAGCAGAAGGGTCGTGTAGCAACTGTAGTAATCATTTCACTGTACATATCGCACTAAAGTCACGTAATCAAAACACTCACAGGCTGAGATAGGAGGACTGGCCCAGGGAACATAGAAAGACTCTCTCAAATTTAAAAATAAGCAAAAAGCTGAGGATATAGCTCAGTGCAAAGTCCCTGAGTTCAATTCCCAGTACTGAAAAAAATCGTACTATTCAGCTTAAATATATAAAATTTAAACATCGGCATCCTAAGGGCCTTCTTTCAACTCAAAATCAGATTCAAACCTCATTTGTTATTGCTTGTGATACTTGACCAGGCTGGGCTTTCCTCCTCTACAGAATGGACATGATATTGTTTTCCATAAAAATTATTGTGAACGTGATAAATGAACTATGTGAAACAGCTGTTGTGGTCGACGAATGTTCCCTGTGATGAGAAAGATCCTTGTCCCCTGACGTTCTGATCCACAAGCTGCTGGGCCCTTGCATTCAGTTAGGGCAGCATTCGTGAGGCCATTCGGTCATCAGCTCCAATTTTTATTTTATCTTATTTTAAAGACAGTTTAAAAAACAATAAAAACAAATCAGAATATCAAAACAGGACGACAGGAGATTAACAATTTTTTTTTTATTTTAGAGAGGGGAAAAAACAAAACAAAAAAACACAAGAAAAACAAGACACAAAAGAGACAAACAACAATAACAAAAAAGCAAAACAATAACGATATAGGTTTTCAAAACAAGGTGGTGGGAACTTAACTAAGGTCCTTATATCGCAGTTATCTTTAACAGAGTCACTCAGATTACCGGTATAGACATGGGTCAGCTCCAGATTAAAGCGCCACCAGCCTCTCTCTCTCTGTCTCACCCTTTTGTCCTCCACATCTTATTATGAAAACGTTTAAACAAATAGCAGAGTTGGAAGAATTTTATAGCAAATGTTCTTATACTCACTGCCTGGGTTCCACAGTAACCATGACAATTACACTTCCTTTGTCCCCCCCTCTCCAACCATCGGTCCATCTGTCTTTTCTTTCCTCTCACTCTCTCTCTCTCTCATACTGGGGATTGACTGTAGGACTTCGTATGGAGTTATATCCCCAGTCCTCTGTATTTCTCATTTTGAGACAGTCTTGCTGAATTGTCCAGGTTGGTCTCAAACTTCGGATCTTCCCATCTCAGCCTCTATCTAGTTATTGATACATTTCAAAGTAGATTATAGGCATCAATCCATCTCCTTCTAAATACTTTATGATTCATATCCTTAACTACAATTCTATATTTGCTTAGCTTTTCTTTTGTGATAAACTCATACAATGCACAAATCTTATTACACAACTAGTATTTTTACAATGAATATCTCCTTTGAATTCAAATTTCTATCAACCTTCGAGAGGCTGATAGGCTTGGTGGTAGAGCATGTGCTTTCTTAGCATAGCCAAGGGCACGAGTTCAATTCTTTCTTTCCTCTCTATTCTTTCTCCCCACAGCAGTCATTATTCATTGTTTTAGATTCTTCTTACCATAGATAAAGTTCTCCAACTACCAAATAGTCTCTCACTGTCTTCTTTTTTAGTTGGTTTTTTGTTAGTGTGACAGAAGACCCTACAGAAGCAATTTAAGGGAGGAAAGATTTATTTTGGCTTGCAGTTTCAGTCCATAGTTGGTTGGCTCCATTGCATTAAGCCTGCAGCAAGGCAGGAACAACATGGTGGAAGGGTGTGACAGAACAAAACTGCTCTCTTCCTGGCAGCTGGGAAGCACAGAGGGCGGTAATAAAGGAGATCAACCCTTCTAGTGCTTGCTTTGACCCCTCTCTCAGCTAGACTCCACCTACTCGGGTTCCCAACACCTCCCAGTACTGCCACCAAATCTCTAATGGGTGAGTCCTCTGATGAGGTTATAGCTCTGGGGATCCAACTTTCCTGAAAGCCCCACCTCTGAATGCTGCTGCACTGAAGACTGTCTCTTCTGCACATGAGCTGTTTGGGGACATTCAGATCCAAGCCATAACAGCTCCCTGTCTCCACTAGGACTATGCTTTACTTATCATAACTCACCTTTCATCCAGATGCTAAAATAATCCCCGAAAGCACCACTTTGTCAAACTGCCAACCACTCCACCCCATTTCAACTCCCCATTGCCTGTTAAAAAGGGAATGAATGAGTCTTTAACTCTCTGGCACTGCCCTGGCATGAACTTGGATTAGTCATAGTCACCATGTCTGTCTCATAAGAATGTGGTGAGGTAGCTGTGTGATGGTTCCTCAGGGACCTTATATAAGATATATAAGATATAGAGATCAGCAGGAAAAGAGAGCCAAGACATAAGAAGGAGAATCCTTTGAAAAATATTGTTTAGGCTTCTAATGTGTAATTTTATGCCAACTAATGAGGAGATAGAAATCTTGATTATTCTGAGTTAGTTCTCACTGTTGAATTAAAGACTAGTTTTCTAGTTGCACATGTCCAGTGCGAAGCAGTCGATCTCGATTTGGCTGCTTTTTGAAAGTATCTAGGGAGCTTTAACAGCCTACTGGTGCCCAGACCCCAGCCCCAGCAGCTCTGGTTCCCTCTGTCTGGGGCTCAGCACAGGCACTGGTGTGTTTTTAAAACTCCCCAGGTAACTCTAATGTGTTGTCATCACTGCAAGATGAATGATGCTTTACACAGACCCAGTCTTGCAGCCTGCAATAGACGCACAAGCAAATTTACTGCCCTTTCCCTCCCTCCAGAGACCCAGTGGGAAAGGAAAGAAAGGGTTCTTAGCCAAAGAGAAGAAATAGTTTTTCACCGCTCCTGGCAGGCTGTGGCATATGTGCATCAGAGAAAAGGGGTGGGTTTTTCCACCAGCAATGGGGTCTCAAAAAGCGAGTCCTGGATCTTAGAGCTGCAGGAAGTGTAGACCAGCAGCTGCTGTTAGGGCAAGCAGCAATGAAAGTTTCCGACAAATCATATTGCTTCAGACCATCCCAGGGAGAGGCCATCGAGCTGGGAGGCTTAGTACCTGGGAAGTGATCGGGAAGGCAAAAGTAAGAGGGTCTCAGGCAAACTTCAACCTTGGGAAAATGGCTTACAGTACTGCTCACCGGAGACGCTTAGTGAGATTATGATATGAATCCTGGAGCAGAAATATTTAAAAAAATGCAGCACCCAGTGCAATATTGAAACATATTTGAGGAAAAGATTCATTGTTATTTTGGAATGCTTGATATAAAAATTTTAACTGGATTGGAAATCCATTGTGATTTAACATTTGTATTTACAAACAAGTCTAGCAGTGAATGAATTTAAAGAAAGAACTGTTAGATTGATTTATTTTCATTTTTTGGGTTTTTTTTTTTTTTTTGAGACAGGGTCTCTCTAAGTAGCCCAGGTCTTTGCTCTGTTCAGTAAAGATGCAATTTGCCCCAAATATCGTTTGATCTTTGGTTGGTTGCATCTGTTGAGGTGGATGGAACTCTCAGACCCAGAGCCCATTCTAGCTGAATGTACTAGTTTTTCAGATACTGGAGTAACTGGAGAGGATGGTGAGAAGCATCTATGTTTTGCTTAAAGTAACAATAACAACGATATTTGCATGGTACGATTACAGTAAAATCCTGAGCATTCAGGAAAATAGTAAATACTGAATTTGTTTATAATTTCCAAACAGAATCTGATCGAAGCTATAATGAGAATGTTGAACGTGTTCTCTTCAGCAAAGTTCATTTCCCCCTTGAGGGCTTGTGTTCCCTTCAGTTATACCCTGGGTCCCCATAGGTTGGAGGTCACCTGGGCCGCTCTCACTGCACCTGCCCTCGCTGTTCCTGCACCCTTCACTCCATTCCGTGAAATGTGTGATTCTGTTTGCATGAGCTCTTACAAAATATGCAGCATTGCTTCACGGATGCACTATCGCTGGTGTGAATAGAATTGTGTTCTATACATCTGCCTATTTCTTTGCTGTCAATAAGCGCAGAGGTTTAAGTGCAGTCCTTGCTGTTGTTGTGTCTGTCCTGTGACACTCTTCCCTGCTGTGCAGCCCGGGAGTAGTCATCCCTTTTCCCCACCTTCGGTTCTGCTGAGGGAAGCTTGGGTTTCTTTCATTGCTTTGTTACCCCATCTGAAAACACAGGGGAGAGGCAAACAGGGCTTCTCATATGCTCTCATCAACAATCAATGCAGAAGCTTTTGTGCCAAAAGTGTAGGGCTTTTCCACTACACACCAAGCAAGTCCTCTACACCACACAGGCCTCCCCCCAAGAGAGTCCCCCCCAATCAGTATCCATCAGAGCCACAGGGGAGGGGCTCAGTCCCCCAGGACGGCCACCCACTTCAGACACAAATTGCAAATCCAGACCTCTGAACTTCTGACTCCCCAGTTACAAATTGGGGTCCTGTGGCTCTGTCCTTGGGTTTGATTAACTTAGTAGCATGGCATAGGGAACTCAGGGAAACACTATATTTACCAGTTTATTATAGAAGTTGAGCATTCCTGATCTGAATATCCAAAATCTGAAAGGCTCCCAAACCCAGAACTTTCTGGGCTGCTAAAACGCCCTTTGCAGGCCTGGGTTTCCCTCTGGATTAAAGGTGCTAGGCAGCAACAATTCATTAGCATATGAATGGTGCTCACTACTAGAGAACTGTAGGAGTTACATGCCAAGAAACCGGGAGGAAGACCAAGTACATACTTTACCATATCCCACCACTGAACAATATTCTTTCTTCAATTGAAAACTTCTTTCTCAGCTGGAATTTAGATCATTCACTCCCTTTAAATCATACTTACTGAAATCTAACAGTTTCAACCAGGTGTATTGGTGCAAGCCTGCAACCCCAGCGCTTGGGAGGCTGGGGCGGGAGGATTGCTGATGCTGCAAGTTCAAGGCCATGGACTATCTAGAGAGACCCTGTCTCAAAAAAAAACAAAAAAAACAAAAACCCAAACAACAAATAGATAAATAAATAAATATAACAGCACTTTCTTTAAGTTCACTGCCAGACTTGTTTTTAAATACAAATGTTAAATCACAATGGATTTCCAATCTAGTTCAAATTTTTTATATCAAGCATTCCAAGGTAACAAAGAATCCTTTCCTCAAATATATTCCTCTGTTACATTGGGTGCTGCATTGTTTTAAACATTTCCATTCAAGGATTCATATCATAATCTCACTAAGCTTCTTCAGTGAGCAACATCGTAAGTCATTTTCCCAAGGGTGAAATGTTCTGCAATTCCTGATATTTTGCTAGTGCGTGATATTACATATTTTTTCACATCCTTAAATTTTTTTCTGCCAAATGAAGTTATATTTTTTCCTCTCAAGCTCAAGTTTCCCTTTTAAGCTTCTTTTGTAGTTGGTAGGTGATGCTCTCCTCTCCTTCCTCACTGTGACAAGCCTGACCCCTAGCCAGGAGGAAGTCAGCCATTGATAAAAGCAAAGGGTTGGTGGTTTTCTGTTTTCTGTCCACCTTTACACTGTGGCTTCTGCCCTCCCTTTTATCTTGTGGATTATGGTTTCTGACTCTTCTGCCCTGGGAAATGAGGAGAGAAGAAAGTGGGAAAAAGACAGGGAGTTTTTATCCTTTTTTTTTTTTTTAAGAGAATTGGGTTGCTATCTTTCAATCTGACAAGCATTTAAAGCTGGATTTTTCTCACCTGCAGTTAGTTACCTTGTAGTGGAAGATAAACTCTCCCTGTTATGGTTTGTGTCTAGATTCCCCACCCCACCCCGACCCCCGCCCTGCAAGCCTCATGCACTCAGGGCTTTTTTTTTTTTTTTTTTGAGGGGGCTGAATCTAGATTATGCAATGCTGGATTAAAGGTGGTAGGATTAGGGTGGGTGATTGCTAGATCAGTCCACTGATTGAATTGGCACCACCCTAATCCCAGTAGACTGGACACAATATAAGGGACAGAAAGAGATGTCTCCCCTTTTTGCTCTTATTACTTTTGCTGTCTTCCAACACTATGAACTCTTCTACTGTGGTATGACACCCTGCCTTGGAGCCAACTGAATATGGACTGAAACCCCTACAAACTGTGAGCTAAATAAACTTTTCCTCTTTTAACATTGGGTGTCAAGTATTTTGTCTCAGCAATAATAAAAGTAACTAAGATTACTACCCTAGCTCAAAATTCAGATTTCTTCCTTGAGCATCTGGATGTTCACTTCCAGGTTCTTTTTGCAGAGTGACTCTTGAACTTCTCTGCAGCATTTGGTTGCACCTGAGTCAGGCTCCATGGCTTATTCTTGCACAGCCCCATGCCCTTTACATGCATCCACCCTTGCATACTTTGGCTTGATGAAATCAAGGCTGTGCAAATCTCTCCTTGATTCTCATGCCCAAAGGAGCAGATGGTCAAGTCTGTCCTTTCTCTCCAAAAATCCCCCTCAAAAGCCCCTACAGCCTCCACTGTTAGTCCCTTTATGCCTCTGCTGTAGGTGGAGGGTTGGGACATCACGGAGCCAGCTTCCAGACCTCCTTTCTGCATGACTCCCACAGTCACCCACCTCCCATATGTCTCAAGGTTCAGTAGGAAATTCTCTAGGAACTTTCTATTGCCTGTATGGCAGTAACCTTTTGAGGGAAATAATGGAAAGCAAGCAACAGGAAAGCAAGAACACACGTACCATGAAAACTCCTCTATGATCCTGCTGCTGGTGTGGTCTCCTCCTAAAATCTGTCACAGTACCTGAACCCCCTCAGTACTCACTCCCTGAACTCCATCATTAACAACTGGGGAAATCTCAGTTTCTCTTAGCAGCCACATATAGATCTATAAGTTCTAAACTCATCATTTTTGAGGTCAACTCTGATTTTTGCCAGTTTTTAGGAAGAAAGGAAGGAAAGAAAGAAGAAGGAAGGAAGGAAGGAAGGAAGGAAGGAAGGAAGGAAGGGTTATGGGGAGGATATCCATGGAGCACCAGGTAAGGGTCCTCCAGAGCTAAGCAGAGGAGAAGCAAGACCACCATCACACAAGGCACTATAAAGCTGAAGAAAATGCAAGATTCAAGCAAGGATTCTTACATCCAGAATGTCAGGAAGGGGAACCAGGGGAGCAGCTCAGTGTAGAGTGTTTGCCTAGCATGCACAAGGCTCTGGGTTCAATCTCCATTGCTGCAAAACATAAATAAAATAAAGGCTAGGCATGTACCTCAGGGGTAGAGTACTTGCCTGGTATGCAAAAAGCCCTGGTCCCGATCCCCAGCACCACGAAAATAAATAATAGCCAAGAGGACACATCTATGCTACCAGAGCAAGCTCTGAAGTCACCATAGGAAGCTAAACAAAGACTTTATAATCAAAGATTTGAAAAATAAAAATAATAATTGTGCAGTTAATGGAAATTTTAAAAAAGTTTTTCCTTATATTCTTTATTTGGATATTAAAAGGAATTTTAGCAAGTCATCTTGGTAAATTTTCACATATTTTGATCCAATTCTTACATGTATCTGTCTCAAGAGGTGGTCAATATTTCTCTAAAGAATGTGTCCTTGGTATTATTATCCTCAATTTTCTTTTACAAAATTGCCTGGAATTTTCTCCAAAGTGACATTTTGTAGCTAATACTTTTGAGAGCTTTTTTGACTTTCAGTTGCATTTTATTTCAAACTGAGAAAGCGCTCTGTTCACTGGACCTGTGGTATTTGGTAAGCTCTCATCAAATTTGGGAAATGGTATTTTCAATTTTAATTATCTTGCTAATTTTTTTTAGCTCTGCTAGTTACTTTTTCATTGCTGAGACAAAATACCAGATGCCCAAAGTTAAAGGAGGAAAGGTTTATTTCAGCTCACAGTTTACAATTCCTAGTCAGCTGGCTCCAAAACAGGATAGTATGGCAGAGGTGCATTGCAGAGGAGAAACAGTCCATGGCAGAGCAGGCAGGGAGCACCAAAACAGCAAACAACAGCAGCAAACCTGTCTTCCCTCCCTCCCTCCCTCCCTCCCTCCTTTATATTCCATCCAGGCTCTAAGCCTATGGATTGTTTCCACCCGCACACAGGGTGGGCTTCCATATTCACACCCAACACTATGTTAATTCCAGTTAGTGGACTAATTTAATACCACCCACCTTTAGTATCAGTGTCACACAACCTAGATCCAGCCAGCTCCACAACTCCACCTATGACAGCTGGATAAAGCCATAGTGAGCTCAAATACATTCATGAGCACTGCATTTCTGCCCTTTTCCTTCAGCTTTCACAGTGTTGACCCTGCTATGAGTCTCAAGACCACGAGGATGGGTCTCACCATGTCAGTTTCTCATCTGCTTTCTGTATGTTTGCTTGTTTGTTTGTTTGTTTGCAGTGTGAGGTTGGAACCCTGAACTTTCTACATGCTCAGCAAGCCCTGCAGCTGGAGCCGCACCCCAAGCCCTTCACTGTGACAGGTCACTTAGGTTCATAAGGGTTGTTCAGGCTCACAGGGGAGCCCCCACTCCCCAAGAACACGAGCGACTCAGTGAGCAGGAAAAGGCTTCATTCAAAGTTAGCTTTGAAGGAAATGGGCAGGGGGCTCTTACTGCCTCAATTCATTCTCACCATGCTCCTGAGTACCAAGGTTTTTACCCTAAGAAAGAGTGGAGACAGCCAGGCATGGTGGTACAGGCCTGTAATCAAAGCACTCTGGATTACCGAAGCAGAAGAAGTGAAAGTTGGAGCCCATTCTGGGCAGTTTAGCAATTTGGTGAAGCCCTGTTTCAAAATAAAATCTTTTTAAAAACTCAAAATGGACTGGGGATATAGCTTAATACAAAGACCCTAAGTTAAATCCCCAGTATAAAATTTTAAAAATAAATAAAAAAGAGTATGTATTGGGGGAATATAATGAAACAATAGGCAACAAAATTTCCACAATGTTTCACACATGCACACACACACACACACACACCAGCTTCTTTCCTTCCTTAGGGAAAGAAACTCAAATGCCTTCTCCTGGGCCAGCTCTTTCTCACAGTTCTGGAGGCTGGAAGTCTGGGTTCAGGGTGCCCCAGATTGGGCAGTAATTACATTTAGTAAACCTCCACCCTCATGGCTTAATTATCTTTCAAAGGCCCATCTCTTAATACTGTCACCTTGGGGGTTAAGAGTTAAAACATACCAAACAGACAAAGGGATAAAGAAAGAAAGGTGTTTATACACAATGGAGCACACCTCTGCCATAAGGAAGAATAAGCTTGAGTCATCTATAAGAAAATGGATGCAGCTTGAGGCCATAATGCTAAGTGAAATAAATATCATGTGGTGCTTCTCTTATAAGAGAAATCCAAATTATAAATAAAGAGCTAAATAGAAGATAGATAATAAGAGGAACAAAAAAGAGGAAGTTTCCTAGAGGAGTTCTTAGTTTATTAACCAAAGTAGTGTGATCTTATTTCTGCATTCTATGATGTTTGTAGTAGTTGAGCCTTTTTCAAAAGTGCACTGTATAAGCTTCACAAACCAGAGTTCTCTTTCCATTGTGTTGATATAGATTTTTTTCGTCAAGTAAATAAACCTTTGGGTGTGAAAGGGGAGGTCAAGAGATAGAAAGAGAGAGGTGGGAGAAGAGAGGAAGTGGATAAAAGAGGAACAAAGAAGAATTATGAACATGTACCACTCCACACAGGGAATTAAATCATCAGGTACTACAGATGTGTGCTAATTTTTTTTAAAAAAGCGTTCAACACGTGAGTCTCAGGGAAGATACAGGCCATAGCATCATTAATACAGAAATTGTTGATAAAATCATTTTCGTATTTTGGGGCTGAGTTCTTAAAATCCAGTGGGTATTGTACACTTGTGGTGCATCTCAACACAAACAAGTGTCCAGAGCCACGGCATGGGGCTTTGGCACTTACATGGTCCCCAGCCCAGCAGTGGCAGCCTTCCTTATCCAGAGCTTCCTTAAAATGCAGAATCTCAGGCTCCACCCAACACCTCTTGAACCAGAATCTGGATTTTAGCAAAAGCCCGTGTGACATGGCCACACTTGAAAGCCTGAGAAACTCTGATCCGGAAGATGCCCTGGATCTGGACTCACACTCTCCTGTTTCCTCCACCCTTTCTCAGTGTTCCCAGAACTAGTCTGGTATCACAGGAACTTAGCTCTGACCTGAGGCCACTACTTCCCCTGTAGCTCAGGGGCAACAAGTCCCTTGAGTGATAAAATTTACCTGGAAAGCTTTTTTCCTCACAAATATCTTTACTTATAAAATCTTCCTTGATAGATCAAAATTTCTTTTTACAAAAAGGAAGCTTTTCAAACAGAATGAGCACAAATAAACAACCTAATGCTCCATCTCAAGCTTCTAAAAAAAGAAGAACAAGCTAAACCCTAAAGCTCATAGAAGAGAGGAAATTGTAAAGATTAGAGCAGAAATCAATGCAATTGAAACTAAAAAAACAATACAAAGAATTAATGAATCAAAAAGCTGTTTTTTTGAGAGAATAAACAAAATTGACAAACCCCTAGCTAATCTTGTCAAGAAAAAGAAAAAACTCAAATTCACGCAATAAGGACTGAAAAGAGGGAAATTACTGCAGATCTCATGGAAATTCAAAAGATCATGAATATCTACTTTGAAAATCTCTACTCACATAGAGTAGAAAACAGAGGAAATGGACAGATTCATAGAAACATATGAACTACCAAAGCTCAATCAAGAAGATATAGCAATTGTGAACAACCCAATATCAGCTATTGAAATTGAAAACATAATTAAAAACTTACCAACAAATAAAAGCCCAGGTCCTGATGGATTCACAGCTGAATTCTACAAGAAATTTAGAGAAGATTTGATGCCAATACTCCTTAAACTCTTCAATGAAATTGAGAAAAAAGCAATCCTCCCTAAATCATTCCTGGAGGCAAGTATAACTCTCATACCAAAACCAGAGAAAGACCCAACCAAAAAGGAGAACTATAGGCCAATCTCACTAATGAACATTGATGCAAAGATTATCAATAAAATATTGGCAAATAGAATGCAGCAAATTATCAAGATTATACATCATGACCAAGTGGGGTTCATTTCAGGAAGGCAGGGATGGTTTAACATACACAAATCAATAAATGTAATACACCACATCAACAGAGGCAAAAACAAAAACCACATGGTCATCTCAATAGATGCAGAAAAATCTTTCGATAAAGTCCAACACATGTTCATGATAAAAACCTTTCAGAAACTCGGAATACACAGCGTCTACCTCAACCTTATAAAGGCCATCTATGACAAACCAATAGCCAACATTATACAAAACTGAAAGCTTTCACTTTAAAATCAGGAACAAGACAAGAATGTCCACTATCACGACTCCTTTTCAATATAGTTCTGGAAACACTAGCCAGGGCAATCAGACAAGAGAGAGAAATAAAAGGAATAAAGATAGGAAAGGAAGAAGTTGCAGATGACATGATACTCTATATAGAAGACCCAAAAAACTCCATTAAAAGACTGCTAGAGGTAATAAAAAGTTCAAAAGTGTAGCTGGATACAAAGTCATTGCTCAAAAATCAATAGTATTCCTGTACACAAACAAAAAACTCACCAAGAGAGAAATTATGGAAATATCACCCTTTACAATAACATCTAAAAAAATGAAATACTTACAAATCAACCTAACTAAAAAGTAAAAGACCTATATGCTGAAAATTATACTACAGTAAAAAAAAAAAGAGAGATTGAAGAAGATATTAGAAAATGGAAGGACATTCCTTTCTCTTGGCTAGGAAGAACCAACATTGTGAAAATGGCCATACTCCCAAAACTGTCGTACAGATTTAACACAATCCCAATCAAAATACCATTAACATACCTCACAGATCTAGAGAAAACACTCCTAAAATTCATTTGGAAACAGAAGAAACTTAGAATAGCAAAGGCAATTCTGGGCAACAAAGGCAAGGTAGGAGGCATCTCGATTTCTGACTTGAAACTGTACTACAAAGCCACAGTGATAAAATCAGCATGGTACTGGCAAAGAAATAGACCTGAGGATCAATGGAACAGATTATAAGATGCAAGCACAACTACAAAGACAACCAGCCCACCTGATATTTGACAAAGGAGCTAAACATGTTAACTGGAAGAAGGATAGTCTCTTTAATAAATGGTTGGAAAAATTGGCTCTCCACATGCCAAAGACTGAAAATAGATCCATGCATATCACCATGCACAAAACTAAAGTCTAAATGGATCAGGAACCTAAATATCAAAACAGAAACACTGAATCCACTGGAAGACAAGGTAGGTAGAAGTCTTGGAGACATAGGGATAGGCAGAGAATTCATGAACAAAACGCAAACTGCATGGGGAAACGCTTCACAGAATCAACAAATGGGATCTCATATTATTGAAAAGTTTCTGCACTTCAAAAGAAATTACCAACAGCGTGAAAAGAAAACCCACAGAGTGGGAAAGAATTTTAGCCAGCAACCCCTCAGACAAAGGACTTATATCCAGAACATATAAAAAACTGAAAAACATCAAGCTCCCAAATTTAAATACCCTTTCCAAAAATGGGCATCTGAGATGAACATACAGTTCTCAGATGAAGATATACAAATGGAAAATAAATACATGAAGAAATGTTCACCATCACTGGTCATTCGAGAAATGCAAATTAAAACAACATTGAGATTTCACTTCACTTCCGGAAAGGATAGCTGCCATCAAGAAATCAATTGATAACAAATGTTGGTGAGGCTGCAGGGAAAAAGGATCACTGCTTCACTGTTGGTGGGAGTGCAGACTGGTGCAACCACTATGGAAATTCATATGGAGAATTCTCAGAAGACTAGGATTCCATTTAACTCAGCTATTCCCCTCCTGAGTATTTTCCCAGAAGAACTGAAAAGGTCATATCGTAATGATACATGTGCACCCATGTTCATAGCAGCACAATTTGTAATAGCTAAATCTTGGAAACAACCAAGATGCCCATCAACCTCAGAGTGGATGAAAAAGATGTGGTATATAATGGAATATTACTCAGCTATAAAAAGGATGATCTTGAGGCCTTCATAGGTAAATGGAGACAACTTGAGACCCTCATTAGTGAAATAAATAAGAAACAGATTTATAAACATCACATTGTGTCTCTACTGTAAAAAAATAATAAGAACTATAAGAGTAACAAAATCCCAAACATGTAATTGCTATTGTAAAAAAGAGGAAAGAAAGTGCTCTAAGGGATATAACTGCATGTATGTTTGAGTGTGTAAAATAGATGACCATATTGCTGAATCTTTCTTGGATTGTTGAGCAGAACTGTTTGCAGTCTCACTGTTTGAATGCATACAATGTATCCTTTAATTTTGTAACATGAACAACTATAACCAAGATGACAATATGTAATTTATTAACTAGTGATTACTTAGTGCTTTTAATTGTTTTTTTCTTCTTTTCATTTTTCCTTTGGAATTCTATATTGTTGCTACCCTTTTTTCTGTTTTGTTTCTTTTTTCTCTTTAAATAAAAAAAGGAAGCTTTTCAGAGTTATTCCTAGGTCCAAAATTTCTCAGATTTACTAGCTTGGGATCATTAGCATGCCCAATGTCTGGGGTGTCATGTTCTTGCTTCCTACAGCCATGTTTCGGGGTGATGTGTGTATCCTGAGCCCCAAAGCAGCATAAGAGCTAATCATCACAGTACCCGTAATGCAGTTGGTGCTCATAAAATTTTACCGAGTGAGTGAAGACTGAATAAATAAAATGCTAATCAAAAATTTAAATTTAAGTCTCTTGTCTTTCTCAAACTTCAGCAAAAATGAAACTACCTATCAATTTTCACCAAGCCCTTGACTGGACTTGAAGACAGCATTAAAGAAGTCATCTTTTAAGACAATTTTTAAAAACTTTCTGCAGGAGATCTTAATTCTGTTTTTGTTTGTTTGTTTGTTTTGGTTTTTATAGTAATTCTGGTGGCTGGTCTCTAAATTTTACCCAAGGAGGAATACTGAATACCATAAACTGAAAAAGTCTTCCAGGAATATAAAGTGAGCAAGAAAGGACATTCCTAACTTTGAATGTCACCATCTAAATGGATAGATTTTTAAGCTGCCCTCATAAAATAAAGCTAATAGAACAGCATTCTGTTTCTCATCAAGATTCGATTCGGCAGGGCTGTACTGGACATCTTTGCAATGTGTTCTGGGTGTGTTTAAAGAAGCGTGGTTCTTCCGAGGGGCTGGAAACGAGATTATCTGGTTTCTCAGGAGTGTGAATTAAGATCTCTGTTTTGATTTAGCATAACCCAGGAAGGCTTTTGCAGGAAGTACTACTTTCTAGTGTTTACTTGCCTTAAAGCTTTGAATCAAGTCAGGGAAAGGCAATTAGGGAGGTGTGAAATTTTTTAACTGACTAAGAGTTTCCATTCCCTTTGAATTTTCTTTCCATTTCGCTATTTCATGGTTTTCTCTCTTTTTTCCTCTTTTTTCTAAATGCTATCAAAAGTTTATACTGGAGTCTAAAGAAGTTCATATAAATGTGCTATTATAAATGAAATTCCCAGCATAATGGGTAGAATGAACGCAATTGTGAGAAAATGCTCTTAACTTTTTTTCCTACTTATTCTCATTGCTCTTTACACTCTATGAATTCTCTCTTTATGTGAAAATTTCTTCAGGAATGTAAAAAAGACAGCAGCTTTTCACAAATTGTAATAACCATCCTTAGACTGCATATTTAGTCAGAAACACAAAACTGAAAATTTTAAAAAGTTTAAAGCATCTATTTTCATATTTTAGATGCAACTTATTTTTTGATTCAGCAGATTTGCTTGTTTGAAATCCTGTTGCATAAATGCATGATCTTTAGCCTCCAAATGAGTTTTACACCCATAAAACTCAGGATTGACTTAGAAGGCCAATAAACATTAAGAGAAAGTTTTAGTAAAATTCTTAGCTTAGGATGTCAGAACAGTGATGTTTAGCCAAATTATTGCATTGGTGGATAGAAGTTCATGCTAATCAAAACCAAAATAGAGAGCCAGAGATTTAGCTCAGGGGCTGAGCACTTGTCTTACATGTGTGAGGTCCTGAGTTCAAATAAAGAAAAAAAAGTAAACCTTGAAGTAGAAACTTGATTTAATCAGAAGACATAACATACTTTACAAAAGATTTCCCTTAGAAGGGAAATTTAAAATTTAAAATTCTAAGGGAATTTTATTCCCTTAGAAGGGAATAAAAATGATACTTTTCTCCAGTATCCTAAGACCTTAGCTCCTGGAGGTCTTAATTTCTACTGTTTCTAGTATATGTCAGGAAATTAGGAGTTGAGGGAGAGGAGAAGCATTATCTTCCCATTTAATTATTAGGCTACTGAGGAGAGGAAAATATCCTGAGATTCTATAACCAACAAGGGTCACAACATCAAATTTTCTGCATCCTTTATACAACATGGCAAGAGATAGCCACTAGGTCTCTGTCTCCAGTCCCTGGCTCAACACTCCTGGAAATCTTGTGTCTGAGTGATAAGGGTGGCCGGAGCATCTTTTCATTATAACATGTAGTCTCAGTTCCCTGTTCATGACACAGAAACTTCTAAGATCCTTGAAATCTGAGACAGAGGCAAGATGACAGAGTTGGGATTTCCAGGCTTATCCACCAATCTTCAGGGAAGGAAGAGGGGCTACAGATTGGGTTCATTATCAATGGCTGATGAGTTAATCAGTCAAGCTACATAAAGAGACTCACTTAAAAATGGGGATGCAGGCTGGGTGTGTAGCCCAGTGCTAGAGCACTATGCTATAGCAGGGAGAAGGCGAGGGAGAGGGCGAGGAAGAGGGCCAGGGAGAGAGAGAGGGAGAGGGAGAGGGAGAGAGAAGGAATCTTCTCTTCCACCTCCTCCTACCTCCATCTTTCTACCACCATAATCTACCTTCCTTTGTCATCCTGAGATAGATTCCTTTTTCCTTTTCCTCTGATTCTGAGCCTGACTAAAGTTACCTGTGACGTCATGTGTGGCACTAAAAGAGAGACTTTTGTCCTGTCCTAGACAGTTTCCCTAGAGCTGTGTCTTGCCTTTCCTACAGGGAGAGGCTTCGGCTGGCAATAGGTTGAGACCATCACCAGGTGACTGTCCCCGACACCAGTGTATTACCGTGCTGTCTTCAAAACCAGATGTGGTTTTGTTCATCACTAGTTTTGTACCTAGTGGGTGTTGAGTAAACTCTTTCACTAATGGATGGTTTCCATCTGTCCTGGCTGCCACTCACAGGAAAGGTAACTTTCTGAACTATCACAGGATGGTCTTGCCAAGGCAGTACCCATGTTCATACAGGTGTACATAAGAGCCAGATCGTAGGAGCAAACTAGGACTGTGATGTTCATCTCTTATGCACAGATCCTGCACATAAAGTGGAAGTCCTGACCATTTCGACTCAATCCATCTACTTAAGGATTTGTGAAATTCAAGCCTTCTATTGCCTCCATGCCTTCCCAAGGCACTCTGGTCCTTTTTTTTTTTTAAGGTACTGGGAATCAAACTCACAACCTTATGTTTACCAGGCAGGGGCTGTGCTGCTGAGCTACATCCCCGGCCCGACACTCTGGTTCTTGATCACTAGCAGAGAATCTGTCTCCTGGCTCTGCCTGCTTGTAGCCAGCATGTCACAAGAAAGGTAAAACAACAGATAGTTTTTTATCCTATGGGCTTCTTTACACAACTACTGTGTTCTATTCACCATCATGGCAGCAAAAAGCTCTAAAAAAAAAAATAGAAAAAACAAATAGCAACAAAAATACCTGGCCTTAGCAGTGTATATTTGTTTAATGTGAACATTCAAGGCCTAATGGGATTTGTCTTATCTGCTTGTATCACAAAATGGAGTCCAGGATTAAGGTGCTAGAAAAGCTGGTAGCCAAGGAGGCTGTTCTTCCTGGTGTGCAGAGGCTGCCTTTTCACATACATTCTCATGGCCCAAGGTGGGGGGAGAGGGTTGGTGTCTCTCTCTCCTTTCTAATAGACACTCTCAAGACCTCATTTAACCTTACTTAGGGTCTCAAGAGAGGCCCTGTCTCCTAATACAGTCACTACATTGGGGTTAGGGTTTCAGTGTATGGGTTTTGGGAAACACAACTCAGTCCATAACAGGCTTATTAAGGACCAATCCGAACACACAAATTCCTGTGTTATGATCCATTGACATTTATGTTACTCTTCCTATATTTTATTTATATTCATTTACCGAAATGCACTGCACATGTAAATGTGTACATGCTTTCTCTACATCTTTGTAGATGTACCATGAGTATGAGCGTCTACTAAAGCCTTTCAAGAAAGATATAGTTCCATTCCTTAATTTGTCTTCATTAGTATGCAGATTACATTTTCCAAAGAGGTCTGTGACAAATATTTCTACCTCACATGGCCTCTCAGAACTGAATTCCCTATAGGAACGGGGGTCTGTGTCTCTTTCTTGAGCCTGCATGGGCCTTTGTGAGTTTGCCAGTCCACAAAGGACAGCTGAGGTGACACTATGTGACTCACAAACTTAGGCCATGATAAACAAAACTACTTCCACCTGGCTCCTCTGGGCCCCTGGGTCTCAGGGGCCAGTGCTGTCCTGTGAGCATAGCAGGCTCTGAGCTGCAGCGGATCGCCCCTCAGTGACACGCACACCAGCTTGACAGCCATGTGAGTGTGTCACTTTGGAGGGGGAGCTTGCTGCCCCTGGTCAGGACACTGCCCACTAATAGAACTAGGGACTGGGATGAGCCTTCCCTGCAGAGCCAAGCTCAGGCCGAGAGGGCCGGTAGCAGCTGTGCAGGTGCAGGATGCTGATCACTGCATCAGGTACAAGGAACAGGGTGCTCAGGTGGGGCACGTTGGCAGTCGGGGGCACTGCATGTGTGGGAACTGGGGCACACAGAAGTTGCACTTTCTGCTCAGCTTTGCTGTGAACCAAATTCTGCTCTAAAAAAAAAAAGGTTTATTTAAAATACTATATAAAAGAAAATGAGTAAGGGGTTAAGGGTATAGCTAGCTTAGTAAAGAGCACCTGCTTAACATGCATGAGGTACCGAGTTTCATTCCCAGCACCAAATAAATAAATCCCTAACAGCACTAGAGAACCAAGACAGATGGAACTAGCTTGCTAATGGGGAGGGGGGAACATTTAGGAAGATACAATACAGAGGAGAGACGTTTGTAAAATCCAAGATGAAGAAAAATATCAAAACATGGGATGTGACTTTTTTGTCATTTGGTTTTTCTTATTTCATTTTTTGCAACTATCATTAGGGAAGATCACAAAAAGTATTCTTACATGGCTCACAATAACAATGCAAATTATGAAACCTTGCCAAAAATGTAATAAGAAAAATGTAAGAACTCCATGTTCAAAACTTTTAAGACTTAGGTAAATGGATGGGAAACAGTTCTATAAATTTATTGTTATTCTCCCTCAAAAAATTCCAGTGGAGGAATAAATTTCATAAGATGGTTCTCTCTTTCTCTCTCTGTATGCATATAGTACATATGCATTGAACCCATGGTTTCACACATATGATGTATGTACTATTAAGCTACCTACCCATCCCAGATTCTGATATTTTTTATAAAGGGAAAATAGATAAGAATTGTTAAAAAAATGAAGTTCCTGAGGCAAAAATATAATAAATATCAACCATTTGATCAAGCCATATTGAAAGAGATCAATGTTGAAAAAGGAATAATTAAGCTAATGAAAGAAATGATGGTTTAGTAAAAGATTCAAATATATATAAACTGTGACTCAAAATGCAAAAAGAAGCCAGGTGTGCTGATGTATGCCTGTAATCCAGGCACTCCGAAGGCTGAGGCAGGAGGATCATTGCAAGTTCAAGACCAGCCTGGGCTACAAAGGAAGTTTAAGAACAGCCTTAACTGCATAGTGAGACCCTGTCTCAAAAAGATAGTAAGTAAATAAGTAAATAAAAAGAGATGAGTAGAGCTACAGGGTGAAACGCTGAGGAACTGAGGTCGGAAATACAAAATGGGCTCCAATAAAACTACTTTGTAAACAATGGGAAGAAACAACAGGGGGAAAGTAAAAATGCTGGGGAAGCAGAGCCTAAAGAATTCATCATAGAAAAAGTACTGGACCGACTTGAAGAGAGTGGAAAGGTGCAGTATTTTCTGAATACACAGGAATCTGAAGAAAATTTAGATTGTCCAGAGTTAATTGAAACATTTAATTCTCAAAAAGCTGATAAAGAAAAATAGGGTAAAAAAAAAAGAAATCCTTTATCTGACAGTGACTCTGATGATAGCAAATCAAAGAAAAAAAGAGAGGCTGCTGAAAACCCAGAGGCTCTGCTGGAGGTCTCGATCCCCGGCGCATGATTGATGCCACAGACATCAGTGGAGAATTAGTTTTTCATAAAATGGGAAGATTCAGAGGAGGCTGGCTTGGTGCTGGCAAAAAAAGGCAAATATGAAATGTCCTCAAATTGTAATTGCCTTTTATGAAGAGACTAACTTGCCGTGCTTGCCCAGAAGATGAAGTTCAATAATTTACATCATATATATATATATATATATATATATATAGAGAGAGAGAGAGAGAGAGAGAGAGAAATAAAAAGCTTGATATTGAAAAAGGAATAATTAAGCTAATAAAGATATATATATATATATATATATATATATATATATATATATGCAAGAACTATATATGAATGATGTGGGTCTCAGTTTTTGATTTACTAGAATGGAAAAAAGCATTCTAATGAAAACCAAGTTTAATATGTTAGTTTTTTTGTTTGTTTTTGTTTTTGTGCCTATCAGGACCTCACACTTACCAGGCTGGTACTTGTGCCACTGAGCTACATCCCCTGCCCTAATATGTTGGTTTGGAAAGTGGTATTTGGGGGTTGGATTTTGTTTGTTTTGCATCAATACCATTGGTTACTTTGAACAAATAAAAGCTTTAATAGTTGCTTCCTTTATCAGAAAAGAGCATTTTTTTTAAATGTTGGAGGTATTGTCCACATTCAGACTCAATCAGTATTCATTTTTAGCTCACATGCTTAAGGACCATTCTGAGTTTTTTGTTTGTGTGTACATAAATAATTTGTTTATGTACATGGTGTTTGCTTTGTTTTTAAACTTTCACTAAAACAAAAACTATGAGTGAGAGGCTCATATTTGAGATGCTATCGTTTTAAGATAAGAAATAAATCACTTCCAATTAAATCCAAAGCTTTTCTGAAGCCACGACCTTTCAAGTTAAATAGGTGATTGGACAGTTTAAAGTGGGTATTTTCAAAGCAGCCATATAGGTATCCATATCTGTGTCTTTAGCCACAAAAATGCAGCAGTTTGCTTGCAAAATTCCTGAAAAGAAACATTCTATCACTTCCAACAACTTCCCCACCCAAATAAGGTAACTAGTCAAAACCTGGTTCCTTTGAATTAGCTAAGGAAGCCTTGTTAAGGGAACAGTAAAGATTCCTCATGACCCGTCCCTTTACAACTTCAAATCCGTACTCAAAACAGTCAGGATTCATGGATGTCTAAGACTTGATTCATGGAAACCTACTGGTGGTGAGAGGTGTTTACAATTTAGGATCTGTTGGAACAAATGAGTGAGCAAACTTGTAATCTAAATTGTTGACTTGCATGTTTTTCCTGCCCCCAACTTGTTCCTTACATGTGAGCTCAGTCTTCTTAGTATTCAGGTTACTGCTTCAGCAGAAGCCAGGAAAAATAATTTTGTAGTAGTCAGGATGTTATTCTATTGTATATTGTTTACTTTATTCTAAATTACGGTGAACAGTGGTCAATAAATAGTTTTATATTCCTTTTAAAAAGATACAACAAGGATAAATTAATCAATAGATGTTTTTGAGATCTTTATCCACTTAAGAAAAAGTTTATTATATTTTATATAAAGATACACATACAAGAGATTACAAAAAGCCAGTGATAAAATCTTGTTGTGGCAAATATCTTTTTGAGTAAATTATAAGAAACAAAGACAAATGAAAACCAATTCAATGGGAGGAAATCTTTGCAACCTAGAAAATGACACTGTTGGTATCTATCATATATAGAAAACTGCAGCAAATCTATCAGAAGATGAACTGCCCAACAGAAAACTGGGAAAAATACAAGACAAGGCCATGCAGAGAAAAGGAAATAAAAATGGAGATGTAACCACTTAATGAGATGCTCAACTTCACTGATAATTAAAAACATGTAAGTTAAACAAGGTACTGCTCCTAAGCATCTGGTTTTGAAGAATCACAGACTGGATATTCAGCACTGGGCAGGGTCTGGGCATCAGGCAGTTTTATGCCCTGTGAATGGAAATACAAACCAGGATTATTACTGTCAAAGGCAGTTGGCAGCCTCTGGTCTGACACACCCTTGGGTCAGGTACCTCCTGGCCTACAACAGACATGTGCAATTGTTTACAGACTTCATGCAAGATGACTTCCACAGAGTAAAAGAGCACCGACTTTGTAGAAGGGAGAGTTTTACTCTGGGGTTTGGCTTTTTATTTACTAAGTAACCTTTAAGCTATTGACTTCACTTTCCTAAGCTCCAACTTCCTTATCTATCTAGAAAGTGGAGCTACTTGCTATCTTGGAATATTAGGAGAAATACTGAAAATACGTATGCAGTATTTCTTCCTGGGGCCACCATGTTGGAAATGCTCAGTATAGAAGTCTTTATTTTTTTTTCCTCACATGATTTCCCTGGAAATCCAAGAAAATTTTGTTTCCTCAGAAAATTTAACCTATTTTTTTTCATTCTCTTTTCTCCCCTTCTGCACACCTCAATGTAAATCCCAGCTTCCCAGATCTGCCCTTAGGCATTTCTCTTTTGTGCTGCTAGCAGAATACATTTGTCTTCCAATTGAAGGTGACATTCATTGCTATGTTAGTCCTTTAATTGACTTGCTTATTGTAGAGTGAATTTGATCTTTAAACAGATATATTCAAGTTTTAATCCATGATACCTGTAACCATGGCCTTATTCAGAGACAGGTCTTTGCAGATGTAAACAAGTTAGGACAAGGTCTTATTGGAGCAGGGTGTTCACCTGAGCTGACACTTGCATCCTCTGAAAAAGAGAAATTTGAACACAGCCACACCGGGAGAATGGCATTTGAAGACAGAGGCAAGGAGCAAGACTACTGTATGCCTACAAGCCAAGGAATGCCAAGAACTTCTGGCAACTAGCAAGAGCTAGGAAGACATTCAGAGAGGTTCTGCCTTAGAGCGGTCAGAGAGAGCATGGTTCTGCCGGCAGCCTCTGGAACTGAGAATGTGACTTTGTGTTAACTCACCAAGATTGTGGTACTGAACTTTGTCTGAGAGAATAATGCACTGCCCCACAAAGGTGAAATAAATCGACATAATACAAGGTGTTGGGTAATTAGGGATAATTCCCTTAAAATGTAATCTTGGTTTTTCCACATCAAGCCAGGCTTAGAAAAGGGAGAGTGTTTGCTTAGTCTGTTTTGTGTTGATAAAACAAAATATCATAGCCTGGGTAATTTATAAATCATAGCAATTTATTTCACATTATTGTGGAGGCTGGGAAGTCCAAGATAATGGTACTAATAGATTTGATCTCTGGTTCTGCCTTAGCCTATTTGTGTTGTCATAGAAAAATACCCAAGGCTCAGTACTCTATAAAGAAGTGATGTGCCTTTAGCTCACATTTCTGTAGGTACGAGTGTGGTGCTCACATCTGCTCAGCTCAAGTAATGGTCTTAGGGCAGGCAGCTGGAATCATACAATGTAGTGTGTACAGGAGAGCTCATTCGACAAAACCGGAAGCAAGAGACCAAGGAGTGGCCAGATCTCTTCTTTCTCTTTTCTCTCTCTCCTTCTCTTTCTTCTTTCTTTTTCTTTCTCTTTCCTCTCTCTGACTTTCTCTCTCTCTCTTTCTTTCTTTCTTTCTTTCTTTCTTTCTTTCTTTCTTTCTTTCTTTCTTTCTCACTTATTTTGTTTTTGAGGTGCGGTCTCACTATGTAGTTCAGACTAGCTTTGAACTCACTATTGTAGCCCAGGCTTCCCTTGAACCCTCAGTGTTCCTCCTGCCCCAGCCTTCCAAGTGCTGGAATTACAGGCATGTGCCACCATGCCTGGATCACTGTTTTATAATGACCCAGCACTGTGAGAATTTTGTTAACTCATTCCAAGAATGATGAGCCCACGATGGTCCCCCGCTGGACTTATCTTCCAGAGCCCCAACTTCTTGAAGCTTTCCCACTTCAATGTGGCCCCTCTGGAGACTAAACTTCTGTGACATGGTCCTCTGGGAGACCAGCCACATTCAGGCCACCTCAGACTTCAAGATGGCACCTTGTCACTGCTTCTTCTAGAGAGGAAAACAGAGTTCTCACATTGCAGAAAAGCAGAACACGGAACTCACTCCCACAATCGCTCTTTACACTGGACTGGTCACCTCCCATTAGGTCCCACCTCCCAGTTCTCCTGCATTGGGGATTATCTTTCCAAGGAGCAAAATCAAAGCAGAACAATGTTTATTTAAGGGAGAGGTAGGTTTAAAAATTATAAGGAAACAGAACATCTTCATTCTCTCAGATCATTTAGTCTTAGAGAGAAAAGTTTAAGGAGTGTATTTCAAGCCAGTGAGAACCAAAGGTCCTAAATTTCTCTGCCAGGAGGCCAGATGGCAACATTTTCTTAGTGGCCCTTGAAGTGCTCCTATTGTAGTTGCCAGTGAACTTTCTTCCCCACTGCTTGGTGGCTTGGAGAGATGTGTCCATAGCAATGTATTGAATTACAAGAAAGAGAATGTCCAATTGGAATGGTTTTGAAAGTAAGGAATGGGATGTAGCTCAGTGATAGAGTATTTGTCTAACATGTGGGAGGCCCTAGATTTGATCAAAAACAAAAACAAAAAACAAAAACAAAAACAAACTCATATAAGCCCAGGGTCTCAAGCATGCAAACCAAGTGCCCTAACACTGAAGTACATTTCCAGCATTCTCCTCTCTTCCCCCCTCCTCTCCTCACCCCTCCCATCCCCCTTACAAAGCCAGCCTGATTCAGTCCTTAGGTCTCTACCCTGATGACCTTTCCAGGTCCTAATCATGCCCCAGAGGCTTCACTTCTAAGTACATAGATTACACTTCTACCCTCTTAACATCTTACAATGGGGATTAAATTTTAGCACAGGAACACTTGGGGAACAGTCTCAACCCATGTCCAACTCCTATACCTTTAATAGCCCTGGGTTCAATCTCCTAACACTGCAAAAAAAAAAAAAAGTCAGTGTTCTCTTCACTATGTCTCCTAGGAGGTCTAGCAAAGTCTGCAAGGCAGAGCATCCAAGGTGTTTGCCTTCATTATCCTAACTGCAGATTAGGCCCCTCATCAAGACCTTTTCTGGGCACCAGAGTCCTAGAAGGAAGATTAGAAGCCGTTACTTGTTGCTGTACCTCCAGGCTGGAGGAGTGAGATTTATGGCTGCATTGTGAACATGTTAAACATGGTAATATAGAGTGGCAAGTTTTCGCTGGCCATAGAGTGCTTAGCAAAAAAAAAAAAAAAAAAAAAAAAAAAAAAAAAAAA
>PVLA01002240.1:60345-253843 GCA_004027455.1 Hydrochoerus hydrochaeris | reverse complement strand
AGCTTTAAGAAATATTATGGAGGGAGGAGTGGGCACGAACATGTTCTCGAATTCTGAGAGAATGCTGAAAATAGGGGCCAAAAGAGACTTACAGTTTCATGCATTTTCCCCCTATGGGTTTCAGGCCACTAATGGAAAAAGAGTGCAGTGCTTCCTGAGAGGAGATTCTAATTAGACAGCACAGCAATGACTTAAAGGCCTCGTTCTCGGGACTTTGTCCTTCAAGAAACTGAGAGTATCACAATAAAAAACTTTCCAGTGAAACTTCTACCTTGAAAACTGTCCAACTTTTTAAAAAAATTGAAAATTAAAAAATGAAGGCATTAGAGACAAAGTGACTTTCAGCACACATTACATAGCATACTAGAGGTAGACATGTAGAGTCTAGAACTGAGAACATACATTTGCTAAAGACAGAGCTCTGGGTGATAGAAAATTACATGAGTGAGAATGTAAGAGAAATCTGTGTCTTCCATTGTTTTGAACATTTTTTCCCTTTATGAAACACAGTAGGGGAAGGTGATACACGCCTGCAGTCTTGGCCAGTGAGGAGGCTAAGGTGAAAGGATTACTTGTGCCCAGGAGCTTGAGATCAGACCAGACAATATAGTGAGGTCCTGTCTCAAAAACACCAAACCAACAAAAATCATCCAAAAATCTTGCAAGGATTGTATGATTACATTACAAGAATGACATACAACAAAGTTGAGGTAGTAGATTTTAGGAAGTCCCCAGAAATTTCAAAGCTATCTTGTTGCCTTTTCACATGGCTAAAAGCTAATGAACAATTTTGTTAAAGGCCCTGTTGCTTCTGTTATCCACTGTAAGAAAGATGACTGATGCAATGTAATTTTATTCCAGTGAAAAAGCAAGGAGGGATCTGTGTTGTCTCATGTTCAACAGAGGTGGGTTTTGTAAAATTTTATTTCAAAATCCACTGCTTCTACCTTGCTTATTTCCTGAACTCAAAAACTTGTACAGATCCTAAAGGGGATGAAAGGGAAAAAGGGAAAAAAGAAGTCTGAATGCTTTCTGTGGCACCAACTCTCTTCTCTTGATCACATTCACACACCATGTGTATTAGGCAGCTTTCCCATTGCTGGGACAAAATGCCTAACATACACAGTTTAAAGGAGGAAATGGTTTACTTGGCTCATGGTTTCAGAGGTTTCCATTGACGACTGGTTGGCTCCAAGGTAAATACATCATGGTGGATAGGTGTGGTGGGGCAAAGCTGCTCTCTTCCTGGGAGCTGGAAAGCAGAGCATAGGGGAAGAGCACCAGCAAGATACATATCTCAGAAGGTCTGACCCCAGTGATCCATGTTGGGCTCTACCTTGATTGCACCTTCAGCAATGAACACTTCCTTGATCATGGGTATGGCATATCCGACCACCTCTCTAGAGTCTCCAGAAGTCTCTTTATACAGTCAAGTTGACAACTGAAATTAATTGAGCTACCTCACTGGTCTTTCAGTCTTGGTTAAGAGCACTAAATTCAGAGCGTGAGTATTGTCTCTACTACCATGTCAGGATTTAGAGATAGATATAGAAACTATGATAGATGTTTCAAGTAGAAAGGGATTTAATGCAGGAAGTTCTATGTTTATAAATATCTTTACAAGAGTTTGGTAATTTTTACAACACTAAACATGGGGCTAGGAATGTAGCTCAGTGATGGAGAGTATCTGGCATGTGCAATGTCCTAGATTTGAGCCCCTGTACAGCAAAAAGACAAATACAAAAAACAAAGCAAAAACAAAACAAAAAAACCCTTAAACACACAATTTCCCTAGGACTCAGCATCAATTATACTCTTAGGGAAAACGAAAAGTTTTGTTCACACAAAAACTTGTACAAGAATAGTCACAGTGGCTTTATATGTAGCAGCTCTAAAGTGAAAACAGCTTAGATATAATTCAGTGGGTGAGTGGTCACACAAAGAATGGTATGTCTGTACTGTGGAACACTACTTAATAGTAAAAATGAATGAAATATCAATATAGGCAAGTTGGGTGAATCTCCAGGAAAGAAGGGCAGTGAAAATCCATTCCCAAAAGAATACAAGTTATATAGCATCTATAGCACCCTCCCACTGACAAAATTTTAGAAATGGAGAGCAGATTAGTGGGTTCTGGAGTTAAGATTGGGATTGAGAGGGAAATGGTGTCATTACCAAAGGGCAACATGAAGTGGTATTAGAACTATCTGGTATCTAGACTGTGACAGTGGGTATGTGACCACACAAGGAAAACTGCGTAGAGCTAAAAATAGTCATAGCTCAGTGTTTTCCCACCACCACTGGATACCAAAATCCTCAGATGCTTGAGTCTCTTACATAAAAGTGGTAGCATTTGTATAAAGCCTACATTCATCTTCTCTTATATTCTAAATTATCTTTAGATGACTTATCATACCTAATACAAATATTGTGTAAATATTTGCTATATTGTTAGAGAAAATGAAGAGGAAAAAATAGTACATGCCCATGTTGTAGATACAACTATTCTAAGACAAATATAGTGTGTGATCTGAGGTTGGTAGAACTCACCGATTCGGGACACATAGGTATGGAGGACTGACTGTACTGATATTTTGTGTCAGACTGTACTGATATTTTGATGTAGGCCATGCTGTGCATTGCTGGATGCTGAGTAATATACCTGGCCCCCACTTACTAGAAAAAAAAATAGCACAACACCAACTGTAACAAACCAAAGTGTTCCCAGGAATTGTCAAATGTCCCCTTAGGAGCACAGTAACCTGAGGTTGAGAAATACTATGTTGTCGCAAACACAACAGGGCCAACCCCCTCAGAGTGTTCTGTTACTGTGTAGCTTATACTTTCCTTCTGGTTGGCATCATTTTTTTCAGGCTGTCCAGATCTAGTGCTGACTATAAATCAGTAACTCCTCCCACCAACCTCCTTCCTCATCTCCCAAACGAAACAAATAAGAAAAGCCTCTTCCTCCCTCTACCTCTCTTGTTATGGGCTGAATTGTTTCCCTTCCCCAATTCCTATGTTGAAGTCTTAAAGCTCAGTAGCCCAAAGTATGAATACATTTGGAAACAGGGTCTTTAAAGAGAGAAGTTAACATGAGGTTATTAAGGTGGGCCTTAATCAAGTATCACTGGTGTCCCTTGGAAGAGGAAACTGGTACAAGAATACATACAGGGGGTAATACCACATTAACATGACGATGGCTGCCTACAAGCAAAGGAAAGAGGCCTAGGCAGACAACAAACCTTATTTTGGATTTCTGGCCTCTAGAACTGTAAGGAAATCCATTTCTGTTGTTTAAACTACCTAGCCTGGGGCCTTAAGGACATTTCTCAGAGAATTATTCATTTTTCATCCCTGACCTTCAAAATCTTTAAAATATTTTACTTTAGTATTTTATTTTCAGGCTCTAAAAATACTGATTTTATTTTGCTTATTTAAGTAGTGCTGGCAGTTAAACCCAGGTCCTTGCATATCCCACCACTGAGCTACACTGACAGTCCAGGTAACATTGGTTTCATTTGTGATTATTTCTGTTATCATACTTACCAGGACAAGTGAATTTCTTACCAGCTGAGACAGGGTCTGAAAGCTAAGGGACAAAAAGGCATATTTCCCTGACTTATCAATTTTTCTGTGATTTTTTTGGGGAAAATGTTAATTTGTCCATGTATTATCTTAAAGCATATTTACGTGAAAATAAGTGTATTTCAAAGACATTTCTTGCTTACAGTGGGTTCAAATGAAAATGTTTCCTCTGCTTTAGGATCTTATTCCCCATGTAAAATACAGACCCATGAGATGTGAGACCAGACCTGTCTATGAAGCTGAGAAATATTTTGACAGGATTTGTGGGACACTGGAGATTTTATTTAATCCTGAGCTTCCCTGATTTGGGATTCCAAGCCTGCAGCTCCTGCTGTTCTGTCGGGCCTGTGCTAGTAACTCAGTTTATAATCTTGGGCAATTATTTGAGGCAATTTACAGAGGAGATGGCTATGTGCAGCTAAGCAGCGATAGGAAGTTTGCCTTTCCCACACCTGCTGGCCCCAGGAATCCAGTCACCGCCTCCTCTCCCTTCCCGGCCCAATAGGCAGCTGCCAAATGGAAGCTAATCCGAGATTCAGGACTGCGTCCAGGCTTGCTGACCCCAGGGTCTTTCCGATACTCTCTATGCTGTACACGGGTGGGGTCTAGGCCTTTCTCGTCCTGCGAACCACAGTCCCGATGCACAGTCCCTGCAAAGTCAGGCTTGGGCGAGCGGAGTTACTCCCCACCCCTGGGCCCCGTGTGGAGGCCCCGGGACGCTAGCGTCCTCCAGGAACGTAGCACGGACTCCTCGGACGGGCGGCGCAGCAGCTTCCCGGAATCCCGGGCCATGACCCCCGCCCCGCGACGCCAGGACCCACCCAGCATCTTCGAGTGACACTAGGACTCCAGATATTCGGCGGGGCGGAGGGAGGACTTAGGGCCTGAGCCCAGGCCATCCATGGCCTGCCCCTCCACACTCCCCACGCGAGCGAGACGCGGGCTTCATTGCCCTCCTTTAGCCTCTTTCCTCTTCCCCAGCCGCGGCGGCGACGGCGGCGGCGGCGGCGACGGCGACAGCGACAGCGGCAGGCCCCGCCCCAACCGCGCGGCGGCAAGCCCCGCCTACTCGCGGTGCGCCGCCGGAGGGGCGTGGCGCGGCGTCTCGGGGGCGGGGCCTGCCGAGGGCGTCCAGCGGCGTCGCGCTGACGCGAAGGACGCGGCGCCCGCCTGCTGCCTCCCCGCGACCGGCCCGCCCCCGGCCCTCCCCGCCGGCTTCCGCGCCCTGTCAGACTGTGGCGGCCGGCGGCGCGGCGCGCTCTCCCTCCGTTGCATCCCGGCGAGCGGCTCGCGCGCGGCACACCCCCACGTCCCCGCCGGCGCCGCGCCCGCGCTCCGCCCTGCCCGCCTCTGCCGCTCTCCCGCCCGCAGCAACATGGCACTAGCACCGGCGTGCTGCCCTGGCCCCCGGGGCTCCGGGGATGGCGACGTGGGCAAGTCCAGGAAGGTGGCGCTCATCACCGGCATCACTGGGCAGGTGAGTTGGCGGCGGTGCCGGGCCTGCGCCCCGTACGTGTGCGCGCCCTCGGGCGCTCCCGGACCCCGCGGAGCAGCGTCTCCGTCCCGGAAGCGCGCGCGGACCGTGTGGCCTGAGCGCGGGGCTGCGGGTCCTCGGGGGCACGCGACCGCGCCCCTCCGGGCTGCCCTCGCTCACCTGTCGCCGGGTGCCCAACGGGATACGGTTGGAATTTCAGTCCTGCAGCTCCTGGTGTGCGGAGAAAGTGGAGAACCTGTGAATGTGTCCTGGGGCTTGTCTTGCTTTTCCTCCTCGGATCCCCAGGCTTGTGAGGCAGAGGAGGGGATGCCTTGCTGTTTTGGTTCCCCTGCACTAGATTCAGGCAGAAAAGAGAGAATAAAATAATGCTTTGAAATCACAAGCTAGGAAATATTTTTTGGAGGGAAGGCTCACAATTACACGACTGCCTGAGATTCATGTTCACATAGCTTGAAGGTATCTGACAGACTGGTCCAGAAGTGAGAGTAGCTTTCCATTTCCAAAGACTCGAGCTCCTGGAGTGACTTAGAGGGGAGCTGTCCCGAGTGTTGGAGGCTGAGCGAGGCTAGTTTGTGATGGTCATCTCCTAGAGATGTTGGAATAGGTAGGGTCTCACCACTGTCTGTCAGCATATCTTGTCATTGTTTTACATTCACTAGTGATGGGGAAAAAAAAACACCCCATGCCCATATATTGCTGTTGAAAAATGTGTATTCCTAGATATCTCCTGATGGTGCCCAATAAAATGCTGAAATAAAGGTGAAGATGATACTAGCTAATACACACTGTACTTTTTATAGTCCAGTCATTTGATATTAACTTGTTCTCACAACAACTTGCTGTTACCCCCCCCCCCCCATCCCCACCTTGTGGATATGGAAATGAGGCTGAGTTTGGTTTGTCTGAGGCAGATGGGAAGTGTTCAATTGGGATTGCAACTGCCTGCAGAAGTGTAGCATTAGAAAAGCAGAAGGTGAGATTGGCCAGTCTCAGAATATTAGACAATTTCGCCTACTTAATACATATTAATTTCTAGTCATTTGTACATCTTGTTTTAAGGTAATTATAGTAATCAGGTGTTTGTACACTGACAAGAGAAGGGTAGGAGATGGATCTGAGGTTGAGGAGGAAAACCTGTAATGCCAGGCATTAAAACATTAATGCTTTGCCTCTTTCTCCTTAACAGGCATATTTTTCCTTTACTTCAGGTCCTCAGAGTGGATCTGAAGCGCAAATCTTTGCCAGGTATACACAGTCTTTCTCTCATACTGGAGATTGAACACAGGGCCTTCACACTGAGGTATACTCCAGGCTCCCATTTCCTTTTTAAAATTTATTTATTTTGAGACAGGATCTCACTCAGTTGCCCAGGCTACAAAGGAACTTGGAATCTTCCTGCTTCAGCCTCCCAATGCTGGCATTACAGGCATGTACCACATCTGGCAAGTTTTTAAACTCTCATGAAAGTAAAGGGTTTTTAAAAAAGATCTTCTCAAGAAATCAGTTTTAAAATGTTAATTTGTTATATTGGTATGATTTATACCAATTTAAATGATCATCAGTACGAATCAGTGCAGATTATAGATGGAACCTTATTTAGACCCTTGAGAGTCATCTCTTAGTTGGTTCATCATGAGGGGCCAGGAAGGCTTGCAAGTGGCTCCCTGCTCTAGTTTGTCATGCAGGCTGCCATGAGGTGGAGATGGGGGCCTCCTGAAGCAGCACTCAGCACACCACTCCTTGATCGGGTGATTCTGACTGGGCACTTTATACTGGGACAGTATAAAGTCTCCTACTTTATACTCCTGCTTTGCGCTCAGCCTCTTCTATTCTCTGCCTTGGTGTCCCACACTTTGCTTTGTGTGCTTGGTGTCATTTCTTTGTCAGTACAACACTGGCTTCCTAGCATGGCTTGAGCACTGTGCTGAATTCTGTTGCAGCCATTGAAGTACTTGCTGATGGAATGTGCTGCTCTTCTGTGCTTTTCATTTTCTAGAACAATGGTGCCTCACCTGGGTAGCAAGAATCTTTGAAGGACTGGCGTTAGTGCAAGGGATCTCTGTGTTACTGTGCATCTTAATATTAGCTGAGAACTTACTGATCTATGCACTCTGCTAGTCATTTTATAGCCCTACATAAGAGGGAGGTATAACTTGTATACCCACATATACCTGGCTAAGCTTCAGCATATTCATAAAGGTCACACACGTAGTGAGTATTAGAGATGTAGTGAGTGAGTGTCTAAACCCCAGAGTCAAATTCCAGGGCAGTTATTCTAAGTTGTTTGTTATATTGCCTCTGGTAAGTCATGTATGTTGAGGGAGAGCGAGAGAGGGAGACAGACAAAAAGACAGACACTATAGACACAGAGTCTGTAGGAAGAAGTCTCAAATTCAGGAGGTCCCTGCCGTGGTGCTTGGAGCTGCCCTGGCAGTTATGCATGTAGATTATCCCATTAAGTGAGCTGTCCCAAATTCCTACTTGAGAACAGTGTAGACAGCTAGGGTGTTTTATCTGCTGCACACTTCCGTATATACGCTCACGCTTCTCATTCTGGTTTCTCCTCCTATTGGCAAGTGGTTGTGAATCCTTTTCTCAGGTGTGTACCTTCTCCAGTCACCTTTAGAGATGCCTGGACCCTGGCTTTGTGTTGTCAGGCCCCTGCCAGCCATACCCAAGGTTCACTTCTGTTGTCCAGTGGTGTTAGCTATTCTTTCATAAAGCATGGAAATGCTCTTGCTGTTCTTTTAGCGCTATTGCCTTGTGCCTCTTTACAGTCTTTGTTTGTGTTTGACTAACAGGACCTTCTCCTTGTTCCTTTGAATTTGACTAAAAGCTTCATTGTCCTCAGGCCAGTCCTGTCAGCTGCGGCAACTCCAGGAACTCCCTTGATGTTCACACATAACTGCTGTCCATGTTGGTCAAGCTAATTTACCTTTCTCTCTTTTTCCGGCTTTTGTTTTTTGCCCCGGATGGTGTATCTACTAACCAGGGAACACACTGAGCTACATTCCCAGCCTCTGTTTTCAGAAAAAGTTTTAGTTGGCTTCAATAATACACACATTATTGAATCCACCATAAACCAAAAACGAGGGGCTAGAATGTAGCTCAGTGGGAGAGCACATGGTGAGCATGTGCAAGACACGGAGTTCAATTCCTGGCGTGTGTGTACACACACACACACACACACACACACACAAGAATGAAGTGCTTTAGATGTGGCCAAGCATGTAAGTAAAAGCTACATCAAGGTTTCAGTGTTCTGCACCATGGAACTTGGAAGGTAGAGTGTTTTTAAACAGTGGACAGCTAGTCATGGTCAGGAGGAGGTCATCTATCTGCAGATTAAAGACAACGAAGTATGAGTAAGGCCTTCATAGATGAGTGAGTGGGCCCTTTGATTTATCAAGATCTGGTTATTTAAGCCATTTTTTAAAAAAAATTTTATTTTGACATACTCATTTCACTTTTTTTTTTTTTTTTTAGGAGATTGGGTTTCGCTATGTTGTCCAGACTAGCCTTGAACTCCTAGGTTTGAACCATCCTCCTGCCTCAGCCTCCCAAGTAGTTGGTACTCTTAAGTGCATGGTACCGCACCAGGCCTAAAGGCCTTATGTTTTTCAGTAATTTCTGAAGTTTATTTTAAGTATATTTTAGTTGCTGTAAAACACCTCTACCCTTTAAGGGGATTACATATAAAAATGATTTAGCTGACTCACAAGCTTCACCTTCTTTGTTTAAAAATTAAGCCTGATGTGATGGCCCATGCCTGTAACAGTTGCACTCAAGAGGCTGAGCTGGGAGAATTGCTAGTTTTAGGCCAGCATGGGCAACTTAGCGAATTAAAGGCAACCTGTATAACATAGCAAGATCTTTTCTCAAACAAATGGAAAAATAAAAAATTAATTTACAATGTTAGAAAATGATAATTGAGAATTGGCAGGAAGTATTTTTATCTACAGTAGTCATTAAGCTCTTTTTAAATAATGTTTCAGTAGAATTATAATAGATGCTAGGAATATTTTGTCTTATGGCTTACTTTCTAATACCTATTCAGTTTCCTACAAATTTCTATATCCCAATATAGGTATCAGAATAATAGTTTATACATGGAGATTTACAGAAATGTAATGAAGTCTGTTAAACCGTGTGCTTGGTAATGGCCACATGGAATCGTAGAGCTAAATCTGTATCTAGTTCAATAGAGAGAGGCCCAAGGTGGATTAGTGATTTTTGCCTGAGGGGAAATAAGATTGGTGAATGCATGCTGATTCTTCACAGGACTGTGACTCTTTGGGGTTAGGAAAAAAATCATTATCTCCTATTCTTTGGGGGTAGGAAAAAAAATCACTTACTCACTTATCTATCAGTAATAACTTATACCGGGTAGATTCTTGAAATGCTTGATAATTCCGTTAATTTTAAGCTACAGAAAATGTGCCTGGAAGTTATAGAATTCCATATCCATTGGAACAAACTGTTAATATGTGTTTCTTGATGGATGGGTGGAGACAAGCCATTTGTAGGGTCCTGAGGAGAATTGGCTCGTATGTCCCTAATGGACAAGTTAAAGTTTAGGGAACAAAATAATTTGTTGTTACTTCAGATTGAAAGCATTTGCAATGTGTACATTTAAGGGAAAAATAACATACCAGTTTTGCAAGATAGTCTTGGGACTGTTTTTATGCTTATGCTAACCACCAAATTTAAAATAATATTTGCTTGGCATACTTGTTAGGACTTCAGAGCTGGAATTAAATCACTGTCATTACATGGAATAGGAAAGAGAGAATGGGAAGTCCCTGGGTTACATAGCAAACTAGTGCTGGAGGTAGGATTATGTGTCACACATTTGTGTCACTAGGTCATTGGTCTTTCAGTTGTTTTAGGATTCTGCTATTCACCACTAAGAACAAGAAAGAGAGAGTGCTATAAGCCAAAGAGATTGGAATGTAAGAATATCTGTATTAGTAAAATGTGTATTATTGTATTTTAAAGTTGAATGACAAATGATTGTCACAATAAATAGTTGAATCTTTCATTATTGAAGGAAAAACTATGTTACATTGAACATCTTGTTTTAACAATGTTTACAGTTTGAAAAGATGGAGAGATTAATGGCACTTAATAAAAAATCTTTAATATTTGATCTACTAAGGAAAATTAACAATATTCCAGGAACTGTAAAGGAAGAAGTTAAGTATAGATAGCAGTTTTTTAGAGCACTGAAAACGTTCAGCATCTCTTCAAGATTATCCACTACCCAATCCTTACATGGTAGTTTGCCTCTAATGCATGGAAGACCCAGTGGTACCTATCTCTGGGTTTGGCTTCAGGACACCAAGCCTGACATTAAGGTGAGCTTCATGAGCTTTAGACCTGTGATAGTATAACTGTATTCTCTTCCTTGTCCTTGTAACCCTTAGTGGCTTTCTTTAAGTTTTAGAGCCCTTAGCTTGTCTACTTATTTTTTTCTTTTATTCCCCATGCTTGGCATTGAACTCTGGGCCTTGTTTGTGCTGTACGGCTGAGGACACCCCAGCCCTTGCTTGTTCTTTGAATCAAACTTTCTTGAACTTTTGTCAGATAAAAAATGATCCTAAATATATGCTGAACCAGATTTTTTTTGGGGGGTTGTGATTCTGTGGAAAGAATTAAGTATAAGGGAGTAGGCAAAAGGCTCCACCTTTCACCAGAATTCTAAATATGTGGTAGGTAATTATTTGAAGTTTGGGTACATGTAAGAAAAAGTTACTGAAATTGATAGAATGTCTACTGTATGCCAAGCACTTTACATGTGTTAGCACCTATCACCCAGGTAATACCCATCTTACTGCTTGTTTTATATCAGGTGAGGAAGCCATGATCTGGTGAGCTTCACACTGCTTATGGACCCTGGATGTACTAGGTTTTTCTAGAAACTTTTCCTGGTTTTGAATCAGACTGGTTCTGCCAGCCAGTTTGTGGACTAACTGTAGACTTGCTGCTCTCAAGAAACAAGTTTTTTCTGGTACTGAGAATCAAACTGACCACCTTGCACTTGCCAGGCAGGAACTGTGCCTCTGAGCCATATCCCCAGCCCAAGAAACAAGTTGTTTTAAAACACAGCTGTGTTTGAGAAGCATTTTCTTCCCCACGCTCATTGGGAAATGTTATCATGACTGGCTTGTAGGTCTTAGCAGTCTGGAATAATGGCAGATCAGGGAAGTGAAGTCCCAGCATTTTCATCAGTTCTTCTTGGAGGATTCTTACAGGAAAAGAGATGAAAATGGTGAGAGCATAGTGATTTCCCTGTCTGTGAGCCTCTATTGCTGGGTCCAGTATCCAATTCATGTGCACCACGGAGGTTAAGTGCCAGGGCAGGTCATCTGGGTGACAGTTGTACTGAGAGAGCTGGCATGAGTCCCAAGAGCATGTGGACAGTCCAGATTCCAGTGTGCTAGAGAGAAGCTGATACTTGATCCTGAGCCCACCAGGAGTTGTTTTCAGAGCCCTGCTCCCATCTACATAGTGATGTGATAACTCGCCCATGCTTGATTCTTGCTGCGCCCTTAGGGTAGTTCTTTCCTCTCTCTAGTGTTATCCCCCCCCCCCCCGTGGAGTGGTTTGTGGGGTTTGTGTTTATTTTTAAGATTCAGATGGTATTGATTAGATCTTAAGAGCTTTAGTATTCCCCAATTCTAGGTTCTTGTATCCTGTCTTGAGTGGGACAGCCTGAAAAATTTTGTCTTGCAAAAAGTTCCTAGCAGATACTTTTGATCTGTTTGCTTGTGGTTTGGTTTAGTTTATTGTAAGAGAAGCTTCCTTCCCTCTTCTCCCTTCTATCAAGCATTGCATTTGGGCTGTTAATAGTTCTTTGTTTCTTCTTTTAATTTTCTAAGCATCTTTGCATACTTTTTGTTTTTCCCATTACTGGGGATTAAAACCAGGGACATCTGAACTAAAACTCTAGCCCTTTTTATTTTTTTAGACAAGATCTCCCTAAATTGCCCAGACCTTGTGATGCTCCTGTTGCCAGAATAGCTGGAATTGTAAGTGTGTGTCACTAAACTGGGCTTAATTTATCTTTCTTGTAGAAGCTATCACATTTTGATGCAAATTATCCTGTACTTAATAATAGAAGCATTGGTAATCACAATTCATTCAGCAAATGTATGAATGCCAGCTATGTGTCAGGCATAGGATACAACAGTGAACAACACAGATTAGAATTACCACCTGTGTGGCATTGATGGCACCACTGGTGGTGGTGATGTTGATGGCAAATATGATTGTACTCGTTAGCATGCCCTGAGCTTTACTTTCTACCAAACACTGTTCAAAGTGCAGGACTTTGAGGCAGCGGAGGACTCCAGTTCGCCAGCTCACTTGACATCTGCAGGGAACACACAGTTTTGGTTATTGCCTGTTGATCACTCGAGTTTGTAGAGTCAGATTTGAAGTATAAATTTCAGTAGTTTTATTTTCTATTAGGTTTGGAATTGGTTTCAAAGATAAATTCTAAGGAGAAGATAGCTAAATTGTCTGTCAAATTTTGAAATGAAAACATTTTCAAATGTTTTTAGCAGTTGTAGAAAGGGATAATAATAAAATTAGGCTGTATTAATTGATAAATTGCACCTTGCCTTGCATTTTGTTTTGTTTGCTAGGTCACTTACTGCAGAGATATTTATGTCATATCTTTAGTTACTTTGGAGAGCACAGATGATGACTATTAATCTTGAAAACTCCCTGAAGATTGAAACTCTATTCTGAAGTGGAATTGAGAATTGACTTGGGTTTGTAGACCAATCTGGATTTGAATTATTGCTTATCTACTTCCAGGCTTTATTGCTTTGGGCAAGTTACTTACATTTTCTGCCAATTTGGAAAAGTGATTACTACCACATGGCAGATAAGTTTGACACATGGTAGGAACTTTTGGCTCATTGTTAGAATGGACCTTCCTTCATAGTGTTAAAATAATGAAAGACTTCTCCACTTTTAGGAAAATAATTTGAATGCGGTAGGCATTACAGTAATATAAATCCTTGCTTTGCATGGGAACTCCATTAGATAGGGTAGGAAATTTCCATAGTAGTTTAGTGGAATCAACCCTAAAACTCTCAAGTACTGGAGACCAACAGATTTGCTGTCCAGGAAACAAGCAAAGCAGATCTGGTCTTATCTGCTTCGCTAAGAGGATTGTAGGCAATGACTTTCACTCTAAATCTTCCTTGCTGAGATTTGTGGTTTTAGGATGAAAGGTTCAGCATTATTGGAAATGAGATAGAGACAGACAGACAGACAGACAGACGGGGGGGGGGGGGGGGGGGGGGGGGGATGGAGAGAGAGAGAGAGATCTTGAGTACCATCCTGCTTTGATCAAAGACTGGCATGAGGTCTTTATAATTAATTGAAAGTTCTCTGCGTTGAAGAGCAGTGGCTGGGTCCTAATTCCAGTTTTTGTATCCTGTTGTTTATCTAGGTCTGTTTGTCAACTCTTAACATGAAGGGTTACCAGGAGATCTCCAAAATCTGCTCCTATAAAGTGCTGTGACTTTAGGATTGCATGCTGAATTATAATTATGTGTAAGATAAAAAAAATTAGAGAAATATCTATATTTAAGCAGTCTGATCATTTAATATCAGTTTCAAAGATAAAATCAGTCACATTTTTAAATAAAACCAGTGAGCTTTGTACTGAATTTAAACTAGTGTGTAAACTAAGAAAAAATTCACAAGGGTTTTATTTTGCCAGAATTTATTAGTAGAGTTAAAAATCAGAGCAATTCACCTTTGTAGCCTGTACCAAGTAAATAAAATGATTTTTTTCAGTGATGGAAGATTTTTGAAAAGTAATTCTCTTTTTTGAGTATAAATATTACAATATATGAACTTTTGCCATGTTGAACCTAAAGTTTTTATAAATAAACTAAAAACTTGAATTTTTGTTCATTCAGCAAATGTTGGTTGAGATTTACTGTGTGCTGAAGTAGGTGTTAATGGTGTAGCAGTGAACAAGACAGACATGATTTTTGTGGTCAGAGAGCTGATACTCTAATGGGGGATAAGCAATTAGATGAATAATTATATTTGTAATAATAAATGAACTGCTGCATTACAGTGTTCTAAAATATTGTTAATTGAGCAGATTGAGCATCTCTTACTGTGGAAGTTTTTAGATATAAATGCAATGTTGTTAAAAAAGTTGATTGTAAAGATTTTGGTGTGTGTGTGTGTGTGTGTGTGTGCGTTTTTAAGAGATGGGGTTGTAGTATGTTTAGCTCACACTGGCCTTGAACTCCTGGGCAGAAAGTCTTTCTGCCTACCTGGGTTTACAGGATCTTCTGCTAGGTTTTGTGCCTTTAACACCTTTTATTCCAAATGGAGGCCTTTCCAATTATTTGATAACATACACTTACATATGCACAGGTGAATTGTAGAACAAGCGAAGCATTTGAAGAACTATCATAAGATGGCAGAGTCAGAGGGCAAGTTCATTGGTAGTGTGCTTTTTGCTGTGTGGAGGATCAAACCCGGGGCCTAGTTTTCTCCTCTCCTTCTTCCCCCAGGACAGCTAGACAGAGGAGTTTGGACTTGGTGGCATAAGCACTATGAAGTCAGGAACATGGGGAACACAGTCATAGCCTTGGCTCAGGTTGAAACCTGGGCTCAAGTCAGTCCTGCTTTGAAAAGTAAGTGCATTAAAGAAAATTAGACACCTACTGATTGTCTCTGGGTAAACTAGTCTCCACAGGGCTTCATTTCCTGTTTTTAAAATTAAATTAATTATACCCACCTCACAAATGATGTTCAGATTAGAAATGATAATTATGATCTCAGTGGTGGTGCATGTCTATAATCCCAGGTACTTGGAAGGTGGAGACAGGATGATCACCAGTTCAAAACCAGCCTGAGCCATTTAGCAAGATCTTGTTTTGAAGTAAATAAAAAAGATTGAGGATGTGTAGCTCAGTTGCCTTAGGCCCTGGGTTCAATTCCTAGTCTACCAAAAAACAAAACCAACCATGAGTATGATGATGCCTAGCACATTGCTTATCAGCTAACTGTGAAATGATAGATTTCCTCATTATTCTTTTTTTTTTTTTTTGTACTGGAAATTGAACTGAGAACCTTGTACTTGTCCTGTGAAATGATAGGTTTCAGTATCTATTGTGTATATGGGGGCGGGGAGTGAGAGAAAGATGGAGAAATGTTTTGAAAATGTACTTTAAGGTACATATGCAGTATATATTTGAGTAGAGAAAGATTGGAAGCAGGACGGAGGACTTGAGGCAGGGATCCAAGTAAGAGTGTTGTAAAGGAAAGGACGTGAAAGAGACGGTAGCCCTTTGTGATCAGTTAGGTACAAGGAACATGAGAAAGGGGAGTTTTGGAGATCTCAAGTTTATTCCAGTTTGGGAATTGGCGGGATGGTATTTCCATGGCCAGAAATGCAATCATTTCAGTCTTCTGAGGATAGTGAATTATTTTGTAAAATAAAACCATGCCATTCAAGTTAAAGAATACCTGCAAGCTGTTTCAGACGCGTGCTTGAAATGTAGATGAGAGATCATAGCCCTCCTGTCTTCCATCAACCTGCATAATGTCAGCATTTAGAGATGACTGCTATGGAGTGGGAAGGTTCTAAAAGTGATCCTTCTGCTGTGCTGTTCCTTTATCCATCTTCCCCATCAGAGCTTTGTGTGACTCCCACTTACTGAATGTCAGCACTAACATTTTCCCCTTAGTTTTGTGATTGACGTTAACCAGGTTATTCCCAGTTACTTGCAGTTAACCACGTTACTCCTAGTTGTTCCCAGTATACTTGTTTTCCCTCCTTGCCTCCCTCCCTTCCTCCCTCCCTCCCCCTTTCTCCCTTCTTATTTGTTTATTGTTTGTGTTTGCTCAAGGGCTCACCCTGCCTAAGGCCTCTCTGTCTCTTTCAACTTGCCACCCTTCTCTCCCTGTCCCTTCCCTCCCCTCCCCTGCCCTCCCCTCCTCTCCGCTGCCCATGGTCTTGCTATGTGACCCAGGCTGGCCTTGAACTTGTAATGATCCTTCTGCTTCATTCTCCCAAGTGCTGGGAGTACAAGTGTGCCCCACCGTGCCTAATGCCCCTTTTTCTTTCTTCTCTGAGAAATTTTTGGAATTCCAATTCCAGACTAAAAGGAAGCAAGGTGCTCAGTTCCACTAAGCATTCTTGTGTGAGCTTGATGTATATGGAATGAGCAAGTGAAGTGACCTTGGAAGATAATCCTGTGGGATAGAGAGCCGATTACCTGTGATGTTTTTGGCAGTGGGGCACCACTGTGCCAAACCTGGTAGTTTTCCTACCAAGTCTGTGACTTCCCATAAGTAGTGACCCAGCTGTTTATGTAAACCCACTCATTGAAATAAATGACTCTGCTTTCCAGGATGTTGTTTTGGTGTCCAGTCAGGTACAGCTGAGTTACACAGAATGCAATTTAGATGATTTTATACACAGTGACTTTCTTTGCTCGAGGGTGTTTACTCTTCATGCTGTGCCTTTTAAAACATTTACTACATGTGAGTTTTAAGGGAATCCTTTCTCCAAGCTTCATATTAATTTTCTTTTTAAAAATCAAGGATGACTAATAAAAGATATTTATAGAGAATATTTATTTATAGCCACTAATTACACTTGGTAAATTCTCCACCAATGCTTGTTATATTGTATATTTATTCTACAGACTGCCATTTAAGCCTAACCTGTAAATCCTTATATATTTTATATATCTTAGTGAACCCTGATAGATACAACTGATGAGTATAGTGCCACCATAAACCAGTCATCTTCCAAAAGCCATACCTCTGAATACATGAGGCTTTTGGGGGGACATTCAGATCCAAATAATATTGACTTGATTAGTATGTGAAATGAATTTGTTTGGTCGTCTTTTAACATGTTCCTTAATACAGAGTGAGCAAGTCTCATTTGCCCCTTTCGTAGTCTTTTTAGATTAGAACATAATTTCCTGTTTCTTGGAAGGGGACTTTATTTGTATATCCTTTCACTAAAAAGTTAGTTTTTCAGTATTCCCTTTTTATTGGTATATTACTAATTGTAGTGGTTGATTGATTGTGTCAGTTTGAGACACTTAGAAGCTTAACTAAATGGGTTTAGCAACTACACCCAAAGGTGTAGAAGATGACCCACCCTAGGGTGGCTCATCACCTGGAGGTGTAAAAGGGAAGGAGGAAGGACAAAGGCATTCCATTCTTTGGAGGAGCACCAGTCTTCACCTTTGATTTGGACCTACCTAGTCTCCTGGCTTCCAGTGTAGACTCTTCAGCTTTCCAGCACGGACTCTTCAGCCTTTCATCTTAGCGCCTTCAACCTTCCTTTGCAGACCCATCCGCCTGCTGGTGTTGACTTGCACAAGACACTAGGGTGAACTCCAGACCTCAGATTGAATCCTTTGGCCTCCAGTGTGTAGACACCCTCTGCACGCTTCCTTATCCGACGCTGTGGCTGACCATTGTAAGCCAATCTTATTGTTTCTTTTACATCTGTATATCTCGTTATATCTGTCTCTCTAGTAAGACCATGACTAATACAGAAATTGGTACTGAGAGAATGGGATCATTGCTGTGTTGTTGCCTTGGCCATGTGACTTAAGAGCCTTGGCAATTAATTTGGAAAGTTTTTGAGAGACTGGCCAAAGAGCCCTTGTATGCTGTAAATCATATTGGAGACTCTGGTTGGAACCTGGAAAATCAGAGTTCTGATAGAAATGCTGCTAGTTAAGATGAAGCGTGGGAGGCTTCTTTGAGAAGGACTGCTATGTCTGCTGGAGTCCAGGTAGTATATTGTGCTTCAGTTGAAAGTTGGTCTTCATTTTGCTTGTATTCAGAGATATTACCTGGGTGGCAGAAAAATTTAATTGCATCTACTGTTGGGATGGTAGCACAGTTACTTTTGACCAGATATATGTTGGAAATTTAGGGCAAAGAGCCAGTAGAATAATTTAAAACACTTGGCCAAGAAGAAGGCTCTATTGGAACTGTGGGTTGCAAAGATGAAACAGAGAACATGGTTGTTTAGAAGAATAGGACGATGGAAAAACCAAGAGTACATTTGAATTGCAGGAGATCCTTATATGTTAGTCTTGCCATGCCGTGTTAAAAGTTAATGGGAAGCAAGGACTATGATTGTAATTGTTCTTTTAGTGTGATTTTAATGTTTCTATGTGTTTGTAAACAGGTTAATTTAACAAAGTACTGTGTTTTAATGTTGTACCTTGGTCACCCTTTAAATGTTTTGCTTTTGGTGCAGGAATAAGTGTAAAAAGAATTGTACATATGTAATTGTTGTATTATTGCAAATCTAAATAGAGCAAGATATGTTAACTTTTACAAATCACCACTAAAGACTAGTTTAAGGAAATGTGTGTGGTTATGAAGTTGATCAGGGGTGGATTGTTATGGATTAAAAACCGGGGGTCAGCTTAACGCCAGAGGGAATTAAATCACCATGGTGCAGAGCCTAGATGTTCCACCTGAGGAAAGTTGCCAGCATAAATAGAGACATGGAGAAGGAGAAGGAGGTATTCTGGCATTGAGGCATTGTAGGTTCCCCTACATGTTGCTGTTTGAGCTGTTGGTTCTCTGGAGGAGCTCTGGTCCTCACATTGAGCATTGCTTCTTGGCTCCAGAGAGGAAGACGTGTGCCATTTGGTCTCCAGGATGAACTCATCACACTGGCTTCCTGGCATGTACTCAACTGTGCTTGTCATCGGAGGAGCTCGGGACCTCTGTGTTGCTGAGGATGGCTGTGGTGCTTTTTCAGGACAGCCCTGGTTTTTGTTATGAATGTGACTTCTCGGCTCCAGTGTAGAACCCTCAACTTACTAGCATAGCTCCTTCACCCTGCTGGCATAGACTTTCTAGCTTCCACCGCTGATCTTTGGGCCTTCCCAGCACGGATCCATAAAACAGACTGTCATGAGTCCTTCTTGTGGGCTCTAGACCTCAAGTTGGACTTGTGGGAGACATTGTCATGAGCTCTGCGTTTTCATCTGGACTCCTGTGAGACATTGCTGTGGGATTCAGGCCCTTGGCTAAATATTCTATGTCTTTAGTGTTGTGGATAGATTTCCTGCATTTTCTTGTGTTAATTCTGGGTGACCATCATAAAACAATATTATAAACTCCATATCCTGATTCTAATTGTTCTCCTTACAACCCCTGACCACAACACTAATCATACAGAATAGAGGCTTTCATGGTGGCATATTTGTCTGTGCGTCTATATACTGTGATCATGTCTGCCCTCCATTACCTCATTTTTGCTTTCCTCTCACTGCCCCCTGCACCTGTTCTCATTTCCAATTGTCTCCCTTTTCCCATCATGTCTGTTTTCAGATTCCACACTTGAGAGAAAATGTGAAACTTGTCATTGTGAGTCTGCCTTACTTTATGTTGTGTGATGGTCTCTAGTTCCATCCATTTTCTTGCAAATGACAAGATTTTATTCTGCTTTACGACAGACCCCTCCTCCATTGTGTGTATGTATCACATTTACTTTATCTGTTGGCCTGTCACTGATTCCCTGACTTGCCTATTGTGAACTGTGTTGTGACAAACATGGGTATGTATGTATCTCCACAGTATGTTGACTTTAGTTCCTTTGAGTATGTAACGAGGACTGGTACAGCTGGCTTATATGGTAGTTCTATTTTTAAGTTTTGAGGCGCCTGCATTCTGATTTCCATAGCAGCTATACTGATTTACGTTACCAGTTTTCCTTCTTTTCCCTAAAGTGTATTTTTATACTATTTTAAAAATGAGTTGGACTCTTGCAGGTACAGTATATACAGGTGACAGTAGAAGTTTTCACAGATTGTATTATGACTTCCTTCATCACTGGGACAAAATACCTGACACCCACAACTTAAATGAGGAGAGGTTTATTTTGGCTCTTGGTTTTTAGAGGTCTCAGTTCATAGCTGGCAGTCATGCAGAGATGACGAAGGGGCGGGGCCTATGGTAGAGGCGAGCTGCTCCCATCTCTGTTGTCAGGAGGCAGAAGGGAGGAGCTGGGGAGGGGGTTCCACCCATTTAGCTCCTGCACCCTGTGAATGGCCTCTTCCAGCCAGGCCCCACCTTCTCCTAGCACATTTAGCTATGGATTTATCTGTGGATTAATGCACTGATACAATAGTTAACTGTGGTGTCAACTTGAATAAGAAACTCCCAGTGGATTGCTTTCGCACAGTTCTGGGCAGGTCTGGGTGATAGCTTTAGTGAAGAGGGAAGATCTACCCTGGGTGTGGGTGACATGAGCCAATAGGGTTGTGGCCTGGATGGAATAGAAAGGAAAAGAAGGGAGTCTTGCTGCTGGATCTTCCTCCGAGCTCCAGGCTCTGTCATTGGCTTTAGATTGTTGTCTTCAGGCTTCCAGTGCAGCTCTTTTGGCTTCCTGATATAGACTTGCTTGGGACTCTGCAGTGAGCTCCTGGTCTTAGACCTTTGACTGTATCTTCTAGCTCTCCAATGTGCAGAAGACCATTTTGTACTTTTCCACCTCTGACTCTACAGACTGCCATTTAAGCCTAACTTGAAAATCCTTATATATTTTATACATCTTAGTGAGCTCTGATAGATACAACTGATGAGTATAGTGCCACCATAAACCAGTCATCTTCCAAAAGCCACACCTCTGAATACATGAGGCTTTTGGGGGGACATTCAGATCCAAATGATAATATTGATCATTATTGATAAACATACTTATTGTAGCTTACAGTGGAGTTTCTCAAAATGTAATCCAGGTTACAGGCACACTACAAGTTAAATGCAAATATGGATTATGGTCCTGTTTGAGTGGCCTAGTCAAGGAGCAAGAAGGACTGTGGGAACACTGTCAGGAAGCATGGGAGGCCTGAGGTTTCCTTGCACTTGTAGACTAACAAGCTAACCTGCTATGGATGATGGCAGAGGTCAGAATGCCTGGGAGTCGCAGACCAAAAGCTTATTGCTCACAACACAGTAGGTTTCAAGAACATGTTTGCTGCTGTTCTTTCTTCGTAGTATTTTCTCGTTGTCCTCTTTGCCCTTCCCAAGACCCATGGGGGTGACACAGTCATAGGCTTAGGTAGATTTTGCGTGTGCTATGTGTATGTACCTCAGTTGAGAAACCTTGAGGTTAGGAAACTCCAACATGTTTTTTTTTAAGCTAGGATCTTAGGTTGCCCAGGTGGTCTCTAACTCGTGAGCTCAAGTGATCCTTATACATCAGTCTCCCAAGTGACTGGGACTACTTGCCCAGGTAGCGAATGGCTTATCTTTTCTAAGTAGTCTGCTGATAAACCTGCCCAGCCTGTGCCTTGAGGGAGACATTATCTTTATTATCCTGGTTTGGAAACACATCTCTCAGCTCTAGAGAGAAGTACTGTCTGTATCTTAAAGGCCTTACAGTTTGTGGAAAGGCAGTAAAAATCAAAGCTCTTAGCACATCCGTTCATAAGACATGAAGAAACAGGGGATTGCCCTGGGGAACTGCCTCCCAGGCTGTTTGCTGTGTTACTAAAATTCACCAGGCTCACAATGGAAGAGCAGTTTGCCATTGCTTATCCAGGTGTGTCTATGGCAGGTATGGGCTTTCCTTGGATTCCATTTTCTTTATGCTTAAAGAATAAAACCAGGTACCTGGATTCCGTGTGTGGGTGTTGCCTCTTGCAGTGCTTAGGATGGAATTCAAGACCCTGGGCATGTGGACAAGCTGTCTACTATGGAACTACATATACCCCAACTCAGGCAGTTTCTGTTGGAATGAAAGAGTGGATTTAGACCCTAGGGAAGCATTTTATCTTTTGCTGCCGTGTTTGAGAATGGGTAGTATAATAGGCTTGTCTTCTTTTGTTATTTTGATGGTGGTTCTGAGGATTGAACCCAGGGCCTTTGTACTGAGCTACAGCTCCAACCCTTAAAAAAACTTTTTTTTTAAAAAAAATTATTGTTTATTTTGGGACAAGTTCTCACTAAGTTGCAGTTTGCCCAGGCTGGGTTAGAACTTTTGATCTTCCTGCCTCCCCCTCCCAGAGTACTAAAATTACTGGTGTTTACCACCACACCTGGCAAGTAGGCTTGGTTTTGATAAAACATTTAGTAGGTTTAATGTGAAGTTTAGGTCCAGTGGTTCAGAAGCCCACCACCCCAGAAGAACTCACGTTCATCCATCTCTTGAATGTTACCCCAATTGGATGATTCAAATTCATTTGGTTTAGAATTCTGCCTTCTTCATAGAACCCCAGGGTAAGCACATGCCATCACTTATTTTTAATTTCTTCAGTGGGCCAGGGTAAACATCTTTCATTTTCTCTTGCTTTGGTTGAGAATCATACTGTGTCACCTGTCTTATCTTCATTTGAGATCACTATCATTGTTGAGAATTTTGGTGGGTGTCTGCTGTGGGCTAATAGGATCTGCCCTCAAGCTAAGAAAATTTAGGTCTTTTCAGATTTCTTTTTGTGGTACTTGACAACTGCTCTACCATTGAGCTGCATCCCAAGCCATTAGATTTTTTTAAAGGTTCCCTAAAGTCGTGTTTTGATTTTCATGAGTTTTGATGTTATCATTGCAGAAAAACCTAGATGTTTATATGTTTTATTAGAATCTGCTTTTCGTATTAAAATGCTTTTTAAGGTAAGTGATGCCTCATGTCAGAGGTAGAAAGGAAGAAGATCATGAGAGAAGTACCAATGGCTTTCAGTTTGTCTGTGTCCTGAAGGGCAAGAACTACATCACAGTGCTTAGCATATGGTGGCTCTCAACAGAGATTTGTTTAATGGCATCTATAGTTAACTATCCTCACTATTAAAATTGCAGAGGAAATAAATATACTGCATAGACAAGGACTGGGAATGTAGGTGTGCAATCTATATTTTGGAGCAGGATCGATAAAGTATAGCTCATGGGCCAAATCTAACTGCCACCTGTTTTTGTAAATAAAGTTGAATCATGGCATGGCCACACCTGTTCATTATTTTTGGCTTCTGCCACATAGGTTGAATGACTGTAGCAAGACTATGTGATATATAAAGCCTTCAATACTTAGTACCTGGGTCATTCCTGAAGTTTTGCCAGAGTGCTGTGGAGGTGAGCTGCTTTCTAGAGTGGACAGTTGAACTTCTATGGGTGTAGATGATATCTTTAGTGTGGAGACAGAAGGAATGAGGATGATTTGGAGAAAGTATATTTTAGGATTGGAAGAGAAGGAAGTTTTGGGGAAGAGAGAAGGGGAACAGAGTGAGTACTTATGGTAGGAATCTGAGGGAGACCAGAGGTGTTTCTATTTTGGTTTTGGTATGAAAATATACATAAGGTAAAATTTACCATTACTGACATAGTGTGTGACTATTACTGTTCAGCTGCAGAATTTTTTATCATCCCCAATGCAATTCCATACACTAAATAATCAATCCCAATTCCCCCATTTCTTTGCTCCCTGTAACTACAAGTCTGTGCATTCTGTTTCTCTGGATTTCCTTCTTCTGGATATTTCATATAAATAAATCATATAATGTACAACCTTTCATGTCACGCTTTTTTTTCTCTTAGTGTAGTTGTCTTAGTTCATTTTCCATTGCTATGACAGAACATCTGATGCTGGGTGATTTGTGAAGAGAAGAGGTTTGCTTTGGCTCTGTTATGGAGCCTGGGAAGTGCAAGATTAGGTGACTGGGTTTAGTGCAGCCAGGTGATGGCTCATCAGCTTATGGTACAAACTGGAAGAGAGATGGGCACGTGTAGATGAAAGAGATCACCTGGCATGAGGAAGTAAGCAAAAACCAAGAGGCTGAACTGCCTTCATACCTTGCTCTGTGGTAACTCATCTTATGCCCTGAGAGGAAGAACTCACTCCCGCAAGCTGGTGGGATCCAGCCTGGTGAGGGCCATGGCCCCGGAATGCATGAGCTTTGGTGGGGACAATCTGTGCTCAAGTCATAGCAGTAAAGTTTTCAGGTTCATCCATGTTGTGACACATTTGTCCGTTTATGGCTGAGTAATCACTGCATGAATATGCCAAAGCTAGATTATGCAGTCACACATAAGGTCACGTTGAAAGTAAGACCCTTAAGTTGTTTCCACCTTTTGGTTTCTGTGAATAGTGTGGTAATGAGTATTTTGTGTATGAGTATCTTTAAACACTTTTTCTGTTCTGTTGGTGCATGCTGTGGAGTAAAATAGCTAGACAGAGTATAAAAGGTTTTAGTATTGCTAATCCTGTAAGAAAGGTCAGGAAGATCTCAACTAAAAAAGAACCTTTTGATTTTGGCCATCAAGAAGTTATTTAGTGGCTGTCATCAGTGCTAAGAAAGGAGTGGCAATCAGATTGGAGCCACTGGAAGCAGGGGTTGGTCATGTTTTTAGGCTTGACTGAGAGGGCTAGACAGTGTGGCCATCTGTTGGGAACGTCTGGGTTTAGGAAAGGCTTTTGTATTTCCTAGCAGGCAGAGAAGCCAGTGAACAAAAAAAGATGTGTGGTTCTGGAAGAGGCAGAAGGGGAGACTGTGGGCACTGAGAGGCCTGTGGGGGTGAGGAAGTATAGCCCTGGAGGTGCTGAGGCACCTCTCTGCAGGAGGGCTGTCCTTGTGGGAGCAGCTTCATAGCCAGATTTTGGGTGTTGCTCCCTGTTGTGAAGCCTCTCAGTCAGCTCCCTTGGTCTGCATAGTAATGTTATAGATCCTTCCTGATTCAGTTAGTTGCAGACGGCTGTCTGTGACTCCTTGAGACATCTAACTAAAGCAGGATAGAAAGTGATAGTATATGATGCTGGTTGGAGGTTGACAGGGAGATGGCAAACCAGGTTTGAGGTCTTCTAAGAAGCATGGAAGAGGAATGGTATGTTGCACCATGGGATTATGATTTGATTAGTGTAGAAGTACTTTTTGTGAGTGGTAAGTACTGAGAGTCTTGGTAGTTAGATGTTTCAGAAAGGTATTGGGAATTAGGGATAAGATGTTTCTTGCTGTGCATCATTTTTGGATCTGAGAAAGAATGAGTAGGAATATAAATGTCAGCCCTCACCGATTCTTCAAAGAATAATAAAAACTTGAAATTGATATCTGATGGCCAAGATTTGACTTTGAAAATAAGAATCTTAAGTGGAACAAATAGCTACCTGATCTTATAATCATTTAACTAAAAAAAGGCATTTTTACACAAAAATGTAAGACGGTTATGCTCTCAGAGTAAAGAACAGTTACCAAAGTATTCTTCTGGCAATGTGAATGACTTTGATATCCCTCCCCCTTTTTTCCTCATTTTGCCAAAGAATAGGTTAAAAATGTGTCATGGATTGACATGAGTCTATAGGTTACATTTGGGAATCAATATAGAATATATTAAAAATGTTACTTGGCTGGTCTGGAGAACTCAAATATTAATTTCTTGGGGATAGGGATCTTGTCTTCTATCTGTGGTGACATTTTTTGGACTTCAGAGCAGGGAGTGGAACTCTGGAGAGTACTCTGCTTTACAATACCTTGTCCTGCACTGTACTCATGTGATCCTAAGCATCGTAAAAGGTGGTTGGTTGTTTGATGTTTCATTGTTTACTTCCTTGTGAGGCAGATTGCTTAGGCAATGTTCATGCACCTCAAAGAATTCCAGCAAAGTTGTTAGAGTTGAAATCGCATTGGAACCTTCAAGCTCTGTTTCTGCAGCTGTGTGTAGTTTCTGAATACACTTAGAAGGAATATTCAAATCATTGTTGTGTTTCAGTTTTAAATTGCAAGTGAAACCAAGTTTTTGTGGCAGTGATACATCTTGCAGTTTCAACTAGTTACTTGTCTTTGTCTTTTTTCTTTTCTTTATAATGTTGATTTTGGCATCCAGTTGGTTTCAAACCTGGGTTTATGGGAGGCAGGTGGGCAGGTGGGCAGGCAATGTTAAATGTATAGTATTGAGTGAATTTCTCAAGATGGATGGGAAGATTTGGGGGGATTGTTTGAGGTGAAGTTAGATTATGTAGTAGTTTTTGGAAAGGTTTGCTTTTCTTTAAATACAGGTTTTTGAAATGCAGACCTGAGTTAAATAAGTATTGAAGTGTCTCAGTTTTTAAATACATGTAGTATTTTATTTCACCTCACCCATTTTGCTGTTTTGACTAGTTTAGTAAGTTTTGAATTATTTTAAGTTATATAATTTCTTGTCAAATTGTCTTTTCACTGATGTTAAACATATAAATTTTAACCTATTTAGGCATAATCAAAAGTTTGTAGTATTACTAGGCTGTTATTATGGGAATTTAAGTTTTAATTGCTAAAAACAAGGGAGTGTTTTCAAAGGAATTCTTTTATCTAGACCAGGCAAATGACTGAGAGTACAAATGGAAATCTTAGGTTTATTGCAGAGTAGTTAGTGGTGGGCTAGGGTTGGGTCCAGGAAACCTGAAGTTGCTATTTAACTGTTTGAAGATTGCAGAACACGTAAGCTTTATAGGCTTTAGTTTTTTCTTTTTAAATATACATTTTAGGAAGTAGATGTAAATGTATGTAGAGAATAAAGGCATCTAAATTTCCCTTTAGCTTTTCTAACTTAAAAATTTCAGGATGTATAGTGGGACCTAGAATTTAATAGGGCACTAACTAATGTGGATAACATTTAGTGTTTAGATTTGGAAAAGATTTCAGAATTAATCTGCTAGTAGGACTCAGACAGGAAGTCCCCTGTTGCTTCTACAGAGCAGTCTTCGGAAGAGGGTCAGGGAGGTTGTGATACAAGAGAAAGCTGAGGGATTCCTGGACTAAGTTGGGCCACGGCTGCCACTGGGGAAATGAGCCTTGAGATTTACAGGGTAGAGGCACATGTAGAACAACTGGATTATAGTGTAGTCCAGTTCAGGTAGGGACAACCAAATGTGCTTTGAAAGTTATCATTATGACTGGACAGCTGTTTTCTATTTAATTACAGTAAGATTGTATTAATAGGGAAATTTTTTTTGTTAGGGATGATGTGGGCAAGGGACCCATTTGTGGTATCTGAATTCTTACTTGGGAATTGAGAGAAGTTTGTTTCTAAAAGAAACAAAGGCAGAGGAGAGCTAGGTGACCATGAGTTTGGTTCCTGACTTCATACTTAAATGATTCCATGGACAAACTTCTGAATATTTCTGCACCATGCCATCTGTATTAGGTAATAAAATCTTATTTATAATAGGAATAAGAAAATGTCTTGCATAGTGGTGTTAAGAACATGGGTGAACCAACCTTCTGTCACTTTCGTTTTACCAGTGCTCCAGATAAGCTATGGCCATACCCTACCTTCTAGCACCTGATGGGCCAGTGACCCTCTATGGGGGCACCCATGGGGAGGTAGAGCCCTTCACCCTTAGGAATCCATCTGAGTGCCTCTTTTGGGACCTCTCCTCTTTTTCCTTTAAGCCTCTCTTGTGGTCACAGCCCAGATTCTGGCTGCTTCCTTCTGTCCCTCTACATTCCATCATTCCTTTGTCCACAATAACTTCATTCATTCTGCTCCTCAGATGTCAGTGGACACTATGTGATGAAGCTGTCAACAAGGTATTGGGGTTTGTTGTAATTCCACAGGGTGAAAAGAGAGCTTCACAACACCGTCCGGTGGGAATTGAGAAAACTATCCCATGCGGCGAAAGCATTGGTAAGCCTTGATTGTAATACTGCATATTATGGGCTTCCTGGAATTAAATTTGTGTAATCATGAATGCTCTTCCTATGCAGAAATGGGCTAGATGTTGAAATAACTGATTTCCAAGTGAGTCTCGGAAAGATTTGTAAGTATACACTTTAGTACTGCTAGTTCAAAAGCCCACCAACTGTAAGTTGAAGCATGCCTGCCGTGCCTCTGGGGCAGAGATACTGTTTTGACTTACTCTGCAGTGACATGGTGCCTTTCTCTTAAAAGCAGTTTCACCTATTTAAAAATTGCCTTTGCTCAAGGTGAGTCATTAAGGTGGAGGTGGAGAAGGGTTGGTGTGGGCAGTGACAGAAGAGTGAGTTAGAGAGAGAGAGAGAAAGAGAGACAGAAAGAGGCAGGCAGGCAGAGACATGGAGAGAGAGACGTGGAGAAGGAGAGATGGAGAGAGGTGGCAGCAGAAATGCTGAGAAGTATAGAAAGATAACTTTAGCTTTTTAGTCTTTACTTTCCTCTGTGTGTGAATCCTTTTAGATCAGTAAAGATGTTTTTGCATATAATCCCCAGTGTCTTTTGTGTTGGTTGACACATGCTTGCTACTTATATTCAGGTAAAGTCAAGCATGCTCAGGCAGGTATCTGATACCCTTGTCTCTGGAATTGTTCACTTTCCTTTCACTTCATACTTTTTACAATGTGGACTATGCGCAAACCTTAAGTGAGCTACAACCCATCCCTTAGCTATGGCAATTTTAGTCTAGAAGATTTTTTTGTATGGAGATTACATAATCTAAGGTATGAAATAATTTCAGTGATCACCCATAAATCATTTAATTTTGAGCAATGTATAGTTTTTGTCCATCTCCTGAGATATGTCCCAAAATGTAACCTCAGTATTTGGAGGCATAGATTTGTTATGTAGGAGACCAGATGTTCCCTTTCAACAGTTATGGCCTAGATATTTAAACTGTATCTTTAAATATTCTCTTCTCATGACTTCTAATGATAGGGTAATGGAAGGATGAGTAGGGAAGGAGGTACAGAAATAGAGACATGAGATGGGGTGCAGTTTTGTATACAGTGATATAACGAGCACATCCTTCAGGTCTGATTTTGGGACCTAGGAATAAACTTTATTCTGTGAACCTCAGTTTCTTAAATCATAGGATGAGGGTAATGAAACTTGTAAATACAGGTATATTTTGGGTAAGATTCAGAATAATAATGTACATATCTTAGTTACTTTTCTTTTGTTACTGGGACAAAATACCTGATGGCCAAAATTAAGGGAGGAAAGGTTTATTGAGCTCACAGTTTGTAGGAGTTTCAATCCATAATCTGCTGGCTCCAAGGCAGGGTGGCATGGCAGAGGGGCAACAGTTCATAGTGGTAGAAGACAGCAAAAGGGGCAGCAGGTCTCTTTCCCTCCCTTACATTATATGCAGACTGCCCACCCTAGGGTGGATGTAGCACTCACAACCTCCAATCCCAACAGTAGACAATGAACCAATCACAGGCTCTGAATTCAGCTGCCTCTAAAAAGCGCGTCTCCCCATGACTGCATGAGGTTTTGGAGTGACATCCAGACACAAACCATAACAATATGTATTTAAATATATTGAGGAATTATTTGGGAAGGATAAAAATTAATGTCAATATCTGGTACTCTCTGAAGTGGATTTTAAAACAGTGCTTGTTTTCCATTCCTATTGTGAAAGTGTGGTGTTACAGTGTGTTTGCAAGAGTGAATCATTAATTTCTAATAAGGACAGGCTTTTAATCCAAGAAAGTCAAATATTTTGTAATTCATGAGTGATGTGATTGAACTGGTTTGCTCTCATCTTTCACTTCCTGTAGGCAAACATGATTCAGTCCGTTTTCCTTATTAAAACTAAGAGAAAAACTTTATGTGGATTTGAGGCATAGAAAGATGGGATTTGATTTGTCATTTACAACTTTATTTTCCGTTAATCTGGATGTTTCTAGAAGATGAGTGCTGTGTACTTTGATATTCAAATGAATTCATTATAATCCTTACCTTGCTTTTCCTTTTTTTACCTGAGGTTTTTCTTCCAATTTTGCAGATGTTATAAAAAGGTATAAGGGACGGGTGTGTACCTCAGTGGAAGAGTGCTTGGTCTAGTGTGCAGGAGGGTCTGGATTATATCCCTAGCCTCCCTAAAAAGAGGTGTGAGAAAATGGCATGTCAGGCTTGGGATGCAATGGGCGGGAGCTAGTAAGCAAAGGTGGTGTGGAGTCTCTGGGGCCTTTGCAAATCATTTCAAGCTCCTGGGAGCCCAGAGCATTTGTTTTGTCCTTAATCCTTTAGACAGGTCCAGAACAATGGTTTTAAGCAGGTCACTTGGTATCTGATCTTTGGCTTCAGAGAAACTGACCTTTGCATCTAATGATCTCGTCCTAATCATAACCATAATTGAGCTGACTGCCTTCTGCTTGCAGCACAGGGGTGCCCCTGCAGTGGGGTGCATTGGCAGTCCCAGCCCACATTCCTGCCCCTGAGCCAGTGCCTGACTGCAGGCCTGAGCCTCCTGGGGGAGGCCTTGCTCATTGTGCTAGAGCAGTAGGAAGTGCTGCCTGGACCCTGGGGGCACGGTGGGGGAGGCAGTGGTCAAGGAGAGCCCTGCAGAATGAAGCCCAGTTCCCTTTCTTTGAAGAGGTAGAGGAATTCCCTGCTGAGAGGCTGGACTAGGGTCCTGCATGCCCAAGGAAAGGCAGGGAGAAACGGCGGCGTCTGTTTAAGACAGTCAGTGCATTGGGAGTGCCCCTGAAGTGCAATGTGCGGAAGCTTCCTGCAGGAGAGGATGGAGAGTTGGTGATCCTGTCTTACAGCTATGCTTTCCTCATAGGAATTAATTTGTAGCTTTCAGAATTAATAGCCTGGCAGATCTAAGTGAGCCAAACAACTTTAAAATTTCTTTTTGGAAGTTTGAATTTTTTAACTAAAGTTTGAATTTTTCCACAAAACACTAAAGTTTGAATTTTTTAACTGAAGTTTGAATTTTTTCCATAAAAAACCATGAATCCAAAACTCACATATACAAGTGCACTCACTCATGTACAGACACACACACACACACACACACACACACACACAGACTCACAGCATCTGAGGCTCACAGTCTGATGCTTGTGCTCTTCTGGCTAAGGCTGTGTCTGTTTATCCTAACACGAGCCAGTGCAGAGCATGTTTTTTTAAAATGTTCAAAATAATTGATAATCTAGGACTTATGAATGAGATTGGCTGTTACTCTCCATATAGATTTTTAAAATGCACATTTCTTTTTTTTAAATTTTATTTTATTTAAAAAGAAAAAAAGCAAAACAGAAAAAGGGGTAGAAACAATACAGAATTTCAGAAAAAAAATAAGCAGAAAGAAATCAGTAGTTGATAAATTACATATTGTCTTCTTAGACATAGTTGTTCAAATTACAAAATTAAAGCATACAAAGTGGACATTCAAACGCTGAGACTGCAAAGAAGTTCATTGATCCAATAACAACTTAGCAACATGGTTATGCTAATACAGAATTAAAAAAAAAAAGATAAACAATGAGAAATCACTAGTTAATAAATTGCATATTGTCCTCTTAGAAATAGTTGTTCAAGTTACAAAATTAAAGCATACAAAGTAGATAGTCAAACAGTGAGACTGTAAACAGCTATGCATGCATGAATCTCTACATATATTTCTATCCTTTCTGTATTGGAGGGAAAAACAAAACTTAGCAAGACAAAACAAAACAAATTCTTATAAAAACATGAAACCAAAAAGTCATATAAAGCCACAGTACAAGGTGATCTACAATGATTACTGTGTTGTTTCTTATTATCTTCAATAGAATGTCTATCATCAGGCATAATTGAATGTAGCAGTATAATTGAATATAGCAATACATAACAGTATTAGTAAAAATAAAACATTGTAGACAGTATAAAACTTCAAAGGCAGGTAATAATCGAACCATAGTAGATATTCTAGTGAATCTTGTCATCTTAAGTGCAGCTGCACTCTCAGACTTGATACATACTATCAATCATAACAGCTTTGAATAAAATCTATCAATACAAAACAATGATCCAACAAACCAGATTCTATGATCAGTCATGGTAAAACAGTGTAGGTTTTACAGAGCTTTAGATTAAGTTAATAGGAAATTAAGGATGATTACCGTACTATATCCTGTTATTTTTGGGATTGCTGTCTGCGCCCTCAAATCTAGTACAGGTAGGATGACTGGAACAGAATATAATACATCTAAGCAGAGTAGTGTGAGTAATGTGGGTTTTAGATCCTGGCGCACTATTAACAATATAACGTATCGTGCTTTGGGCTTTAGCTCTGTTGGTTAAGGTCCCACCCTGGTAAACATGAGGTTGTGAGTTCCATCCCAGGTGCTGGGGAAAACAAAAACAAAAGCAAAAACAGAAAAAACAAAACACCAAAAACAGCAGGAAAACAATATAGCGTATCAAGGCCATCTATGTTAGAGTTTGTAGTTATCCTTCTCTGCCTCATTTCTGCTATGCTATTTTTCTGCCTTTGTCTAGTTTTCTCCTTCATTCTACTGCCTGCCCCACTCATTGAGGCCTTTCTGCCACTGTTCCTAAAGTCTTGGTATTTTTTTTCTCTCTCTCTAGAATGTCCTTCAGTGTTCTCTGTAGGGCTGGATTGATGGTCACAAACTCCCCCAGTTCCTCTTTGTCATGGAAGCATCTTGTTTCTCCATCAATCTCTAGTGACAGTGTTGCAGGGTACATCAATCTGGGCTGGAGGTTATTTTCTTTCAGGGCTTGGAACACTTCACTCCAAGCTCTTCTTGATCTGATGGTGTGTGTCGAGAAGTCAGCCATGATCCTGATGGGCTTCCTTTTATAGGTAATCTGTTTCTTGTCTCTGATGGCTTTTAATATTCTGTTTTTATATTGAATTTCTGGTATCTTGATTATTGTATGTCTGGGTGTAGATCTGTTTTGGTTGTAGGTGGCTGGAGTTCTGTATGTCATTTTCTTTTCCCATGCTTGGGAAGTTTTCCTAAATTATTTCCGTGAATAGCCTTTGTAATTCGCCTGTATGTATTTCTGCTTCTTCGTTCACATTTCTTATTCTTAAATTGTAGATTCTCTTGTCATTTTCTATCCTTTGTGTTGTTACTGCCTGTTTCCTTGTTATTTTTAAGAGATCTTTCCTTTCATGATTACACATTGCAGACTTGTCTACAAGTTTTGATAGTCTATCCTTAGTTTCTTTTAAGGAGTTTTGCCAGCTTTCAATGGCGTTTTTAATTTCCTGGTAGTCTCTTTGAATCTGCTTCATGTATTCTATATTTTCTTTACATTCTTTATTGAATGTTTCTCTCCTTTTTTTTGTGTTCCTCCCTTCTTCCATCTGTATCATCCTGAGAGATGCTTCCTGAGAGCATTTCTTTTATTACTCTACTCATATCTTGCTTTACCCAATTTAATATTTCAGTTTTGAGCTCGTCTGCAAGGTTCTGAAGTTATCTCTTAATGTCCATTGAAGCCATGTCTGATGTTGTGTGTTTGCTGCCCTCAGTCTCCCTTGTTTTTCCCTCTCCTGGATCAGTGCTCTCAGGGTTCTTGGCTGGGGGCCTCCTCCTGCCTCTCTCTCCTGTCATGGCCCTGGCTTCCTCCACACGGGTTACAGTTCAGGTCCCAGCCCCCTTCCCTGCTGGCCACGTTTCCTCCGAAGCACGCTGGCAAGGGACCTCTGCCCTCTCCTGACTGCTCTTGTCACTGAGGTGTAAGCAGCAGCTGTGTATGCCTGCCCCTCCCCAATGGGTCAGCCAAACTTTAGGTGCCTTCACCCGGTTAGTGAGTGCTAGGTGCAGGGAATTGATTTGGGACGGCTCATTGGGTCCTGGCCAGCGGTGTGGCCCAGTCCAAGCAAATCCTATGAATCTGCTCTGGGGAAGGAGGAACCAACTGAAGTCACCGTCACTCCCAGTTCAGGCTCCTCCTGCCCTGTTCCAACATGTCACCCATTTGGTTGTGCCCTTCCAGTGTGTGGGGTGTCTCATTCCCAGCACTGACCTTGGATTAATGAAGGTCCCTTTACCGCCTCCACTCTCTGTTGGGCTCACTAACCCCCAACTTCAGCGCTGCTGTGCTTCCAGTGAGTGGTGGCGGGAACGAGTTTGCGCAGCTCTGCCTGCCAGCGCAGATTCAAGCTGGAGCAAACTTGGCGGGTTGTCATGAATGAAAATGCTGTGTCCCGTAAGTTTTAGCTGTTTCAATTGTCCCAAAGTATTTGACAAGCTTTTTTACGTTTTAATTTCTTCTTGTGTCAAGAGGATCCATCTCCCTCTGTCTGGATCTCTCTAGGGTGTTTTATTCTGGCATATAAGTTGTTTCTCCCAGAAGGCTTTGTATTCTGTTGCTCACTGGTCTGTCATCTTAACTTCCTCCTCTTTTTTTTTCTTCCAAGGTGCTAAGAGTTGAACCCAGTGATTCACACACGCTGGGCAAGTGAGCTGCCTCTCATCCAACACACACGCATTTTTTAACCTCAAATGCTGTATAATTAGAAATCCAAATTCTCTCATGAGCTTTAAGTATCATGTATTGTCATCATTAAAAAAACTTCTGAATGTTATTTAAAGTTTGGTTTATTCCAAAAATGATTCAAGGCAGCTTTATTAGTTTAAACTTTTCATTGAGCAAATTTTCAAGTATATGCTCAAGTAGAAATAATGGTATGATCAACCTCCATGTACACGTCCCTTAATTTTAATTATTAACTCATAGCCATTTATTTCATGTGTAGCTCTGTTCTTACGACTTTTTTTTACATTTTTACAATAAATTCTTAGCATTATTTTAGCTGTTTTTTTGTAGTGTTGCTCTCTTATTTCTTTTAAAAATATGCTAGCATTATTATATTTAATGTTAATAACTCATAAATTTTAGCAGATATCTGTAAGTGTTCAGATTTCCCCAATTGCCTAATTGTTTTTCAACATTTCTTTGAATCAAGAGCCACATGAAGTTCATATATTACAGTTTAATCACTCCTAAGTCTTTAGTTCCTCCTTCTACTATCTCTGTTTTTCTCTTCTCTCCTTTCTCTCTCCCTTCCTATCTGTGTCTGTGCTTCCTTCTACCATCTGTGTGTGTGTGTGTATGTTTTGTCTGTCTCTCTGAGTCCCTTTTATTGTGGGCACTAGGCCATTTGCAGTCTCATGTTGCAATGAAATAGTCTGGATTTAACTGATTGCATTCTCTTTATGTTCTGTAAATTGGGGTTTAAAGGCTTGATCAGGTTCAGTCTTGATTTGGGGAGAGGGGTGAGGGCAAGAGCACATCATAGTTGTTCTTGTGTACGACTCTTAAAAGGCATATAGTGTCTTGGTTTCTTTATGTAATATCAGCATTGATTAAAGATCATTGTCAGGCTCCATTATGTCATTAGAATTTATAGAGTTGTAATAATCTAATTCTGTATTGCTTAAAGGATTAGCTAAAATACATTTAAAATGATAAGGGTTATACTTGCTCATCCTGAGGGGTAGGAGATGCACAATAAATGATAATTCTTTATCTTTACTAGCTTCTGATGACTTGGTTCCAGACCATACTGGTGACCATGCAATTAAGTATTTCTGATGAGCTTCAGTCTATGGGGCCCTGACAGTTGATGACAGGGGAGCCTTTCTGTTTGGTGTCTGTATCCTTTTGATGTTGTGTTGCCAGTCTTTGCATCATTGCTTTCTGGTGTGACAAGAAGATCCATGCATTTTTCATGCTCAGAATCTGGAATCAGCTCTTTGCTAAAGATCCTGAAGTGGCTTATTTTAATTTTGAAAATCTTTAAATAAACAGTTAACCTTGTACTTTGTCATATTTCTGCTAAAGTACAAATTTTGGTTTCCAAAATTTTGTCACTATGAACATGATGAAACAGTACATCCCACTGTATTTTTAGTGTTATTTTTTTTGTTTTTTAAAACAGTCTCACTGAGTCGTCCAGGCTGGCCTTGAACTCACGGTGAGCCTCCTGCCCCTGTGCCACCACACCCAGCAGCTTTCTCTCCTCCTAAGCATGTTTCAGCCCTCCTCACTCCTGTTCCCAGTGCTGTACTGTGCTGAGCTCTCATTAGGGCCTGTTGTGTTCTGGGTCACTCCCTGACCCGCAGACCCTGGGGCAGTGCAGAGTGTTAGTATCTAAGCGGTGTTGCCCGAATCAGATGCCCCTTGCAACAACTTGGCCCAGCAATCTATTCCGGCCCATTCTCGTTTTGGTTTTTCCTCTCTAAGGGTCCTGCCCATCCTCTACTGTACAGGACAACTAACTAAATGACAAAATCAATGTGTATTTTATTTGTTCTCTTTTCTCAAAGCAAGAGCACATCAAGTATCCTATTTAATTCCTACAACTGCTCTGTCAAGACCATTGGGTCTGTATTAATATTTTCATTTCATGAATGAGGAAAATTGAAACCCAGAAGGCTTAATGGACATAAGGGCCCACCATTAGCAAATGACAGATTATTGAGCAGCTGGAATGATAATTTAGAGCTGCAGAGTTTTTTCACTGTGTTTTGCTGACTACTGTAAATCAAGGGAGTCCCCCATGCAACACATTTCGAGGTCCTCTTGGGTCAGGACAGTCTCAGAGGGCTTTCTTGAGCAATACATGCCACCATATGGTGAGCTTTGGCTATGGATTACGGTTTTATGATTTCTAATGCTGAGTTTTACAGTGTTGAGAAACAATGTATGCTGCAGGGTAGTTTTAATTTCCCTGAGGTTCTTAGGTCACCTGGAGAGGGAGTAACTGTAGGGAAGAGAAATTAAAGAAAATGTCATCACCATACAGAAGAAATGCTAAGCAAAGCAGATGCTTTTCTTTTAAAAATTTTAAGTAGTGATTTTTTAAAATGCAGAGTTAAATATTGAAAAACTGTTCTTTTTACTTTTAAAGAGTGTTGAAATGCTCTTAAGGACTGTAGTCACAGTCCACGTCAGGCAGCACAAGTACACGATGATTTTAAGGTTATTTTCTATCAGTAAGCTCAGTGTTTCTAATTGAGTTTTTCAGAAAATTAATATAGACTGGTGTTGTAGCTCAGTGATAGGACATCTGCTTAATCTGTGTGAGGCCCTGGGTTTTAGCCCCAGAAACATGTATACCTACCTCTAAATTTAATGTAACTTTTGCAGTGACAAAAAGAAATAGAATAAGCATGCCTTTCCTGATACGAAATGATCAAAAATGTTTTCTCCAGAAATTATGTATTTTTTTCTTTATTTTCATGGTGTGTGTGTGTATGCATGCATGCGTGCTAGGAATTGAGCCCAGAGCTTTAAACATTCTAAGTACACACTACCACTGAGTCATACCCCAGTGCTCGGTGATTGAATTCTTTGTAGTATAATTTCATAATCTTTATTTCCTTGTGAAACATGAATTTGGGTTATATAACTTCAGATACTAGGCATTGCTCAAGTGTAAAATTTCAATTTATAAAGAGTGTCCTAAAACTTTTACTTTAATCCAAAAATTATTGTGTGTTATTGTGATTTTGTTCTTTTAATTTTCATTACTTTATCTTGTTTGTCCTTTGAAATAGCATCTTGCAAATGCTATGTACTATGAATTTTGTCTAAGTTTGGAGGTTGCTAAATTACCAGCATGTTTTTATACTTGTCTATGTGTCCTGGAGGAAGCCTTTCTTGAACTCCAGCTCTCTTGAATAGAAAATAGCTAACACCAGAGCCACTTAAGGAATTACTTGAGGTATTGCTACTTGTAATTGAATCCATATGGTTTAAAAAGTCCATGCCTGAGCTAGTAGGTCTTCTCTTTATCATATCAGAAAATATCACATCTTGTTGGGTTTTTAATCAATTGAATTACATAGAAATGTAACACAGTTTCTCCATGAAAAGTAAGTAGATACTATAACATTAAACCTACCCACATAGCCCTGTATATTTACTTAATCGAATGAACTATAATTCAAAAGGGATGGGTTAAATTATTACCAATTTTTGAAAGTTTAGTTCAATTTTAGGTGATTACCCTAGGAAAAAGGATAGGAAAGTTATGCTTTTGGAATGCCACATATTATGTTTGATAAGAATACTTAATTGTAGTTCCTACTTGGGCTTACCTAAAAGATTAGAAGTTGTAAATGTGGTAGTCTTTCTTTCAAATGAAATAAGTATTTTCTGGAAATCTAGAATTTTGTAGTATTTTCTGGATACATTTTCTCTGATGTCTGCTTTCTGACTCTTCAACATACATTATTTTAGGAATTCTAAGCTAAAAACATTGTCCCCACCCTTTCATATCCTTTGGGAACTTTAAAAATTTTCTACTGCTTTTGTGATGGAGGGTTTTCATTAGAAGGATGGTGTGGTTTATTGAGCACCTTTTGACATAGGCCGTTTCATAGATGATATAAGACAGATACCACTGTTGAACTTGGTTTTGTCTAAAGTTTAAAATGAAAATTAGAGAGCTATAGGGAGAAAGTAATTGAGAGTGTTATCATAATACATTAAAAATAATCAAATGTTACTTGAAAAATAGTCACTTTGCCAAATATTCCTGCCCTGGAATGAAATTACTTCCTTAACATGTGTTTGTTGAAAGCCCATGTGTTGTAGGAGCAAACATGGTAGCTGAGGCCCCAGTGTTTAAGTCCTTGGAAGGGGTTGCTACCTATGCAGCCTAGAGATGTGTCCCTCACATTTTTCTGGTGTGTGTATATGGACACCATTAGAAAGTAAGCAGAGTCACCTTAGGTACGAATCACATGCTGTGAAAGGGGAACTGCATGAATCATGGCAGAGCCCATGTTTGCTGAAGCGTTTCCTGAGGCTGCATCCAGAGATGAATGGTCAGGAGAGAGTTGCTTCTGCCTGTGTCCTCCTGCTGCTTTCATCTTCTTTCTCTCTTTGATGAGCAGGTCTTTCCCCAAAACCCTATGCTGATGACCTTTCATATTTCATTAGTGCATGTGTCAAGGCTGCCTATTCAGGCATCATTTTATGTGTTCTGTTTTTAAGTCCTTGTGTTCTGTTTTCCTTTATTTGGCTCATGATGGTAGCACTTGCTAGGTGCTGAATGCAGTGAGCCTTTCCTCTTATCTAAAATAGCTTGAACCAGGTAAACATTGTGGTAAATCATGTAAATCATATGTAGGTAGCCCCCAAGATTGATTTCTCCTGCAGATTTTAAGTTGTTTTACTGTGTTCTTTTTAATGACCATTTATTCTAATTTCAGGTTTTATAAATGGACACATTTGCTATTGCTAAGTATAAATAATAAAGGCAGAGGTTTTTCAGGAGTGTAATCCCCTTGTTGTGTGTGCATGTGTGTGATAAGATGCATTGCATACTGGATGTGAAGCGTGGCTTTCACCCTTGGCGTGTGTCTTAGTTACTTTTTACTTGTCACTGAGACAAAATACCCGAGGCCCAAAGTTGGGGAGGAAAGGTTTATTTCTTACAGTTTTTGGAGCTTTTGTGCATTTTGGAGGTTTCAGTCCATACTTAGTTGGCTCCAAGGCAGGGTGGCATGGCGGGGCTGCAGTTCATGGCGGCTGCAAACAATAAAGTGGAAAACGTCCAGAGAGAGACATATGCCTTCTTCCAGCCATTACATTGTATGCTGGCTCCACCCCTAGGCAGGTGTAGCACTGACACCATCAATCCAAACGCTAGACAATGAACCTATCACAAATGCACAATGCAAACACATGAGGCCTGGGGGCCACTGGCATAAACCATGACAGCGTGGCACCTGCTCACTCTCAGGTGCACCTGCCTTGTGGTGTTGTGAGCTGTCTGTGGTGCAGACTGCTCCCCCTGGAGGGTGAGGATGTGCCAGCTGCCAGTTCAGGGACTCCCAGAGCTGGAGGATAGGCAACTGTCAACACGGGAAGGGGCTACAGTGTCTAGTTCTGTGGCCCAGACTTTTGATTTCCTTAATCAGCAACATCTACCCTCTTGCCCCATATATAGTAATTTCTGGTCCTCTTTGGTGCTACCTGTCCTGTTATCATGCCATGTAAGGTCATTTAAAATAAAAACAAACCAGAATGCTCTGTTATATCCTAGCTCTAAGTATTGCCATTATTTAAAATAAAGACTGTTTGTAAACACCAGAACTTTAGGAAGTAATCTGAATGTAAAGATCTTGTAAGAAGTCTGGGGCTTGAGTGGTTGACCTGGCTGACATGACCTGGAATTCTTTTTTCCACATGTGGCGCCGGGTGAGCACAGTCAGAGTCCTGCCCTGTGACAGCTGGGGAGACGCAGGCCACAGCGCTGGTGCTGAAGCAGTGGGTGTTTTCTAAGCTGAGCTCTACAGTTCAGTTAGTGAGATTCCTGCTTGTGATCCTTGAAGTGACTTAGGTTAGCGTAGGTGCCAGAAGCCAGTTACTTGTGACCCATGCTACTGAAAATATTGGACTGTCTTACTCCAGGATACCCTTGTTTTTCCTCAAATAAGGATGTAGGATGGTGATACTGTTGTTATTTCTCAGAGAGCTGTTTCATAGTTATTTTTAACTTTTTTTTTGTACTGGAAATTGAATCTAGGCTCTTCACGTAGAGCTACATATCCAGTTCAACCCACTCACCTTGCTTTTTCTTTTTAATTTTATTTTTCTTTTGAGGTAGGGTCTCAGTACGTTGCTAAGTGGTCTAGCTTGGGCTTGAATTCTCCTGCCTCAGCCTCCCAGTGTTGTGAGTAAGGGTGCGTGCTGCCATGCTTAGCTTCATAGTTTTCTTGACATAGCTCCCAGTACAGGCTTTAGAATTCAGTGAGTTATTTAACAGTAATATACAGGTTTTACTTGACGAAAGTAGTAAAAAAATGGTCATTCTAAAATTGTGGCTTCTCAAATTACCACATTTTGGGCATGCTATTTTCTAAAGTACTTTTATTTCCCTTTGGTATTTCAGCTACACAGAGCTCTTCCAAGGCCTGACTGCCATAAATCTGTGAGAGCATGTTTTGATTAATCATGTAAGCAGTTCCCTTTGAGCATCTGAGATGTCTGGGCCACCATCACTACCGGCTCTTTGTGGCTCTGTAAAGCTGTGGGAATTGTGTGGACACCCTGGCTCTGACACCGTGTGGTTACCATGACCACAAGATGTGCTGCCCAGGGACTGGGGGCAGCGGCTTGTGTTTTCAGCTCTGCGGATGATTTGGTATTCATTCTTAGGTGAGTTGCTTAGCCTTTCTTTGTAGCTTACCTAAGAATAAAGTTTGTCATCTCTAGTCCCTGGACTCTCACATGCAGATAAACTAACCACTCTGTCTAGCAGTGATGCAGCCCGAGATAGCACAGGCCAGCCGAAAATGGTGGGTGGCACTACTTTAGTAAAACCATCTCAGTTTTCCTATATAGAGTAGCTGATTTGTGAGACTTCCCTTGGTCTTGAGACAGTCACAGTCTTCCCAGGGGAACTTTCAGCCAGCCAGGATTGTGATCTCTAGAGGGGACTGAGACCCACTTGGATTTTTCGATAACAGCAAAAGGTTAATTGCTTTTACGGAGGGGATGCCTTCCTTCAGTAAATCCTTACTGAGCATCTGTCAGGTGCTTAGGACAAAGTGGTTCTGGGAATAGTGCACTCAAGCTAGTGGAGCGTTCAAATCTGATGCAAGTTTTGTAAGTCTGACTACAGCCTAAACCCTGTCATTATAAGGCCAGTCAGTGTTTGTTCTTGTGGTGACATGAAGGGTCAGCTCTTACCATTGTTCCTGTCTTCCTTATACAGAATCCCTGTATTATTTGAGGGTAGCTTGTGCCTAGTTAAAAGATGACATTTTCCAGTTTCACTAGCAGTTTGCATAACACACAGGATGGAGTTCTGGGATATGACTAAAGGAGGAAGCACTCACGGGACTTCTGGGAGAGTGGAGAGACTTTCCCTGTCCCTGCTTCTGCGTCTTTCCTGCCACAGGTTACGCAGAAGTGATGTCTAGCACTTTAAAGCGCTTGTGGATCATGCTGTAGACTTGAGGCTAGAAGGCAGAAAGATAGGAGGACTGTAGACCCCTGACTGTTGCTGAACCAGTGCTAACAGTTCTGCCCTGGCTGCAGCAGCGTTTTATCATGTTGTGAGCTGGGTTCCAACTTACCTGTGGCGGCATCTAGTCCTGAAGGGGTTGTTACAGGCATCTCTAAGTCCTGCAGCAGGATGAGTGCTGTCACCAAACAGCCTTCCTAGAGTTGTTTAATGTGCTTGTCCCTCCTTTATGGCCTGCGGGTCTGTTGGAATCATTTCAGATTTCAGGTAAGGAAACCCTCAGACTGAGGAGTATCAGGTGTTCTGTTCCTGAACAAACACACTTGGAAATCCTTTAAAGCAGTGCTTCCCGAAGTGGGCTACCTGGGTCAGCAGTGCTCACCTCAGACAGACCTAGTGAACCGAATGTGAAGGGGAAGTTTGTGTTCTACTGAGTGATGTGGACAGGCTGAGGTTTAACACCCAGTTCTGTGGGGATGGGCATGTAAGCCAGTGGTAGAGCATTTGCCTAGCGTGCAAGAGGCTCTGGGTTCTATCTCCAGCTCCACAAAAGCAAAACAGAGCAGAAAATTAAACAAAACATGGCTAAATGATCCTCTGTACCTTGCTCCTCAAGAAAAAGGAGTTTGGCCAGGTGACAAGGTATGGGTTAGGTTTGAAGTTGAAAATGACCACTCAAACTCTGTTCTAGTTGTGTTCCCTTATTTACTGCTGAAGGGACCAGTGAGCCCTTTAGAGGACTCATACCTTCAGACTCAAGTTCTTGTACCTCCCTGGGGTGGGGTGGGGTAACAGCTGCTCAGCCTGGAACTTATCAGGCAGACCACTCTGAGGAGGGGACATGGAGCCCTCAGTATCAAAGGGAAAAACACTTTGCTTGAGTGGCAAAATGGAGTTCATATTTGGATATCTGTGTTTTCTAGGTTCTCTGAACTACTGCCAAACCATTTTATCAAAAAAAAAAAATGGACAAATTACTTGAAAAAGACAGCCCACTTAAATTGACTCATGCTGAAACAAAACACATGTGAAGTAGTAACTCTGTTAAGGACATCAGTATCATTATCAAAAACCTTTCACACTGAAGTCTGCAAACAAGCAAACAAACCAACACCCAAAATCTTATACTGAGCAGTGGAACAAGTCAGCCACGAAGTGGTCCCAACGGGAAAAGATTCAGGAACGGGGAAGCCGGGGGTAGAGGCGCCAGCTGAGGAGGTCTCTTGCCACTGTGGGGTTATTCTGGGTAGAATTGGAAACAAGTGGAGTGTCAACTAGGAGAGAATTGTGATCGTACCAGGACTGAGGAAACTTATAGTGACTGCTGTATGGATTACGGACTATTGAGGGCAAGGTGGGATGTATTTAAGGTGCTGTGAGAACAGTTTGGAAAGTTGTGCTAGAGGACATGCGAGGAATAGTGAGATCTGGGGTGTATTTCAGAGGCAGAATGTGTGGCGTTCACTTACAGGTTCGGACTTTTCAGGGAGAGTTTCAGGTGCGAGCAAGGGTGACTTAGGCCAAGAAGGAACAGTGCTACCATTTATGACCACAGGCCCAGGCCACAACACTGTGAGTTGCTTGCTTCAGCCATCTGTGACTTTAGCCAGTTGTTCTTGATCTTCCACTTCCTTCTTTGTAAAATGGTGATACTAATATCTGCCTTGGGGGTTGCTGAGAGAATTACAGCTATTCCTCTCTTAATGGCCTGTTTAACAACTGTTTGGACTTACAGTCCTCTGCTCCAACTTAGGACCCATCTTTTTTTTTCTCTGTACAGTTCCATGCATCTTATTTACAGAACTTCAATTTTTTTGTACAGTAAATCTTGTTTATACAGTACTGTAATTTTTGCTGAGTGTACTGTAGTTTTATGTTCTGTTATACGTTACTGTACTTGTAAGAGTTATGCAAATAAAAGCCAAGTCGTAAGTTGGGCTTTAACTTGACTATTTCTTTGTTCTGAATATTTAATGTACCTAATATATGCAATTCCTCATTTTATGACCAATTCATTTAACTACCTCATCACAGGAAGGAACTTGATCATTAAATAAAGCATGTCTGTAAATGTAAAAAGTATGCTAAAGTGTTGAGTACAATATCCACAGGATAGTAAATGCTCAATAAATATGAATCATTACTTTTTTCCATTGCTAATTTAAACAAAAATCTTGAAGAAGCTGGAGGTACAGCTCAGTAGTAGAACATATGCTTAGCGTTCTTGAGACCTGGATTTAATCCTAGCACTGAAAGAAAAAAAGAACTCAAACATTTTATTTTATTTTAATTTTTTATTTTTTCAAACATTTTACATTAGAAACGCTTTTCATTAAATCACACATATTACTGAATGATTTTTGTTACAGAAACAAATGGTCAACATAGTTTTAGGCCCTATGATAACTTTTATAAATAGAAGTTATAACTTTTATAAGTAAAAGCAGTCTGTCCAGTTTTTACAGCCAGTCTCGCAACACAAGGAGGGCATTTGTGGCCTTTTGGTGGTAAAATAAGAAGGCAGATTACATGATGATCCTTGTTTTTCTCTCCCTGATAATATATAACAAGTAGTGGTAAAACTAACCTGTCTACTGCGGTGATACTGTCCAGTAAAACTTCTATGATGATAAGAATGTTCTATGCCTAAAATAGCAGTCGCAAGCACTTGAAATCTGACTAGTGTAACTGGATAACTGAATTTTTAATGTAATTTAAATTAATTTAAATTGTCACTTGGGGCAGGTGACTACTGTAGTGGACAGCACGGCTGTAGAAAGTAGGTTCTGAATAGCAAAAGCAATCCTGGGCTGTAAGAGCAAAGCAGGAGGCATCACAATACCTGACTTTGTTATACTGCAAAATGACAGTGATAATAATAGCGTGGTATTGGTGCAGAAGCAAACATACGGATTAGTGGAACAGACTAGAAGATACAGAAGCATCCCAGACACATGCACCTATTTGATCTTTTGACAGAAATGCCCAAGCATACATTGGGGGAAAGATAGCCTCTCTAGCAAATGGTGCTGGGAAAACTGGCCATTCATATGCAGAAACTGAACCTGTGTCTCTCACTGTTTGCTAAACTAAAACCAAAATGGATTAAAGACCAATATATTAAAGCAGAAACAACCTACTGGAAGATAAAAATAGGTAAAACTCTTAAAATCACTGGTGCAGGCAGGGACTGGACTGAATAGAAGTCCAGTCACACAAGAAATAAAAGTAGTAATCGATATAGGATTATGTCAGGTTAAAAAGCTTCTGCACAGGAAAAGAAACAACCAACAGAAGGGAGAGACAATCTACAGAATGGAGGGGGAAACCTTTGCCAACTATTCCTCAGACGGAGGACTAATACCTAGAATGTGTGAAGAACTCATTAGATTCCTCAGAATAAAAGACTTCTTCAAAAAATGGACAAATGAAATGAGTATACACTTTTAGAAGAAAGTACAAAGAAGTACAAATGACCACTAAACATATAAAAATGTTCAATATCTCTGGCCATTAGAGAAATGCAAGTTAAAATAACATTAAGTTCACTACCACTGACCTAAGTGGGTGGGGGGGATAACAGTGAGATTTCATCTTATGCCAGAAAGAATAGTTGTCATCAAGAAATCAAATAATAAGTGCTCATGTGACTGCAGTGAAAAAGAAACTCATCTGTGTTGTTGGCGGGAATGTAAACTAGTACAACAATTATGGAAATCAGTATGGTGATTTCTCAAAAAATTAAAAGTAGAAATTCCACTTGATCCAGTTATTCCCCTTCCAGATAGTTTCCCAAAAGAGCTAAAGACATCATATTACACAGATCCATGCATACCAGTGTTAGTGGCAGCACAGTTCATAGTAGCTAAATCTTGGAAGCAGCCTATATGTCTGTCAACAGACAAATGGATAAAGAAAATAGAGTATCTATACATAATGGAATACTGTTTGATTATAAAGAAAGATAAATCTGTGACATTTGTAGGAAAGTGGATATGCCTTGAATGCATAATGTTAAGTGAAATAAATCAGACACACAATCCTAAATGCTGCATGGTTTCATTTAAGTAATCCAAAGTATAAATAAGGAGCAAAATAAAAGATTGATAAAGTGAAAATGATAGATCTTTTGCAACTGGAAGGGGCCAAGAGTCTGAGGGTGAGGGGAGGAGAGAGAAACGGATATAAAAAGGTTTACGCTATGTCATATACGTGTACCAACTATTCTCAATGAATGTAATCTCTAAGTCTCAGATGTGAACTAAAATACTAACAGTGAAAATGGAGAAAGGGGATCTAGAGATGGAGGGAAGTGGGTGGGGAGGGGAGCAGGAATAAAAAGAATCAAGGTAAGTTAAGTACATGTACCTACCTGCTAAGATGAATGTAAATGTGTACTCCAGTCACCTACTAGTAAAAAAAATTTAAAAACTACAAGTTGGCCTTTGGTAAGAAGAAGGAAAAGCACAGACTGTATTTTCTGTCACTGGACCTAAATACCTAAAATAGTTCTAAACACAGAAGTAGTATTTAATAGGAATTTGTTGAAAGAATGAAAATATGTCCTTTCAAGATAAGAAATAAATGCAAAGGAAAGGTAGTTTCAATGATTTCTATTTTATTGAAGCATTATAGTAATAAAGGGATGAGAAAGTACTGACCAAGAGTTGGGAGAAGGGGTCTGGAGACAGTGGGGAAGGTGAAGAGTACTTCTTGACAGGGAAGTTACCTCCATCTACTTCCAGTGCTGTGACACATGCCTGTAACCCTAGCACTCCATGAGGCTGAGGCAGGAAGATCACAAGTGGGAACCCAATCTAGGCTACTTGGTGAGACTGGTCTCAAAAATTACAAAAGGCTGGGAATGTAGTTCAGTGTGAAGGATAAAGGCCCTGTATTTAATCCCCAGTGCTAAAGGGGGAAAAAAAAGCCAACATAAAGATGGCCACTGGACACAGCTCTCTGCTGACAGGAACTCGGTGAGTGATCTATGGTGGCACTCAGAGAAAATGCTGTGAAAGATAAACTTGTTTAAACAAGCACAGCCGAAGGTGGTGGTTTTGTGGCTGCCTCAGACAGATTTCCATAAGAATCCAAGCCACTCAAATTAAGGGAGTTTTGAAGGTTGGGGTGTTCAGGGCTATGTCAGCTCAGCTTCAAGGACACATGCATCCTTCCCTTTCCTGCCCCTTAAGGGTTAAAGGCTGTTTGTTGATCCACAGTAATTTTATTGTAGTGATAATTTGCAGTTTTAGGAAAGCATTTGCCTTCCTACGAAGTTCTGTGGTCATTTAAAGTCTTCAAGCCTCTGCTTTGCCATCTGGCTTTCCATCAAAACACCCCACCGACCAAGAAAACATGGCAGAGCCACTGGGGTCAACCTAAGCCATGTAAAATTCTGTGGTGCGCAAGTTGGAAGCTATTTGGAAAACAATTCATTTTAAAGCTACCCATGTTCTCCATATCGTTGCAGAAAATATTGTTTTAAAAGTCATTTAAAAAAGTCTTGACACATACAACAGAAATCATGGCCTTAGTCACAACAGTATTCACACTGGGCTTTCACAGTGGGCCTACTGTACTGTGTCTAAAGAAACTTGGCATTTTGTCCAAGAATAAGTCAATAACAGGAACTCAATCATAAATGCCCTGGTTTCCTGCTAATACAGGGCTCTCTGCTGTTGACCTGCACTAGGCACAATTTTAAATAACAGCTGGCAGCAAAGCCTGACAAGGCGGCATTATTTTTAAATTGGGGAATTGTTTTTCATAAATTTATTTTCTTCCATATTCTTTTCCAATTTTACCATCATTTTTCATTTCAGAATTGAATAAATGTCTTCAAAGTGACAGGAAAAGCTACATTGAATCAATAAATGTTAACTTCCCCTACCCCACCCCCAGTGGGCTGAAATAACTTTAGTACATAAGCATCAGCCTTTTATTAATTGGACAAGCCTTCAAAAATGGGACAGGTAATTTATGTTGGCAGTTTGATTAACAGTCTTCCTGGGAACACACATTCCTATAAAGTTAAGTATGAGCTATTCAAGACACACCAAGAAAAGTTCTTAGAAATCTTTCAAGTGAAAATAGAGCAGGATACTCGTGGCCAGAAGGGGTGCACAGTCCCCATCCAGGTGCCTTTGTGACTTGACTTGATGTGACTTTCTGCAGACCCTGTCAAGCAGGAGAGGCCAACATTGCTTCTCCCAGCTGTACCCTAGTCTGGGGCCTTGTGTGTCTTCTTTTTTGCTGCTGTCCGGATCTGAGGGCCTCGCTCAGTACCGGAGCAGGAGGTGTCTTTGTGCAAAGCGAAGCAGTGTGGCGTGTGCTTGGTGTGCTGCATTGGCTGGAATTCTTAGTTGTCCTCCTGGGTCTCCTCTCTGCAGTCAGAATCTGTAGCTACCTGGACTGTTCCCAGCTTACCTGGTTTCCCTCAGTTCACTCCCTTTGCCCCATGGAGGCAAACAGAGGACTGAGAAGTAGTTGAAAAAACATTTGAGTCGAAATCTGACTTCAAGGACACTGATGTCAGAGAAAATTGTATCTCAAGGTGGGGAGTCTGACAGAAAAAGAGAAATTGAGAACTTGGCAGTGATAATCATGACTGTGCTAAATCCGCACCCAAGTCACTTGGAGCCATAACATGATTATTTGTTATAAGATTGTATGTGTTAACAAGAATACTGGCTGGCTGAGACAGCACTGGGAACTGCCCTGCATCTCCTGGGGCTCTCTCTTTCTCGGGGTGCACTTGTGAGTGTCAGTCAGATCATTTAATCACTTTCCCAAGCTGTGCTGTAGTTTTTGTCTCACCGGGACAAGCCTCTGCCTTCCTGTGGTCTGCTGAACACCTCGGCCAGTTGCTTGTTTTGCACGGTTGCCACATGTTGTCCTGTTTTACCCTGTTGTTCCTCAGATCCTCGAGGTGTGCCGGGGTCTCTGGCCTGCTCTGCCCTTTCATGTCTCTGAGGCGGCTTCTCACAGTCTCCTCCACCCCTTCCCTCACTGGCCTCCTCTTTCTCTACAGCATTTTTCCTTGCTTGGCACATGTCTGTCTCCTTCCCATCATGTGTGAGCTGGGACTTTGACATTTTTACTGCTGGAATCTCCATGCCTAGAATAGTATCCAACATTCAGTGGACACGCAGTAAGCATTGGTTTAATGAAAGATCAAGCAGACGCTAGAGCTTCTTGTGCCTGGACAGTGTTTCCAGAGCACAGTGTTCATGTGTGTGTGACATACAATCTAATGTTTCTGGAATAGCATCTTCTATATGGCTTGGGGTTTTTACCCTTTATCCTTTGAAAATCTTAAGTCTTTTAGCCTCTACTTACTTATTTGACAAATATTCCTTGTATCTGCTTTGTACCTGGTACTGTTTCTAGGTGCTGCTGGAAAGTGATTAACAACTGGAGAAGAGTCCCTCTATTAAGGAGTTTATAACTGAGTGGAAAAAAAACTAGAATGAAGAGTATTTCAACAAATTTTGTTTTGGTGCAGGGAATTGAACTTAGGACCTTGCATTTGTCAGGGAGGTGTTGAGTGATATCTCCCCCACCACCCTGCTTTTTGGTTCCAGGAATCTAACTCATGACCTCACACTTGCCATGCATACACTTATACCACTGACCTAAATCCCCAGTCCCAATTTCAACAAATTTTATATACCATGGCAATAATTTTGGGGACAGAGATCGAACTGCCTTAGGGCCAGTGTGTGGGTTGGGTTATTGGTAAGAAGGCTTTTTTGTTGGTTTGTTGGAAATAGGGTCTCATTATGTAGACCAGGCTGGGCTATCTGTGCAGACAGGCTGACCTGGAGCTCTCCATCTTTCTGCCTCAGCCTCCGGAGTCAGATACACACTACTCCACCCAGTGCTAAGAAGGCTTTTCGGGGCAGTACTGGGGAGTGAACCCAGACCCTTTGAATTAAGCTACACTCTGGGTCCTGTTAATTTTTATTGTGCGACAGAGTCTTGTTAAATTGTTCATGGAAGGCTTGAATTTTCGCCTTGTTGCAAGAAGCCTTTTTAAGGAGGTGTCCTAGGCGCTGAGAAAGAGTGAATCCAGTCACCTGAAGAGGATGTTGCAGGCAGTGGGAAGGGCAGGTAGTAGGTTGTGCTCTAGGAACCAGAAGAAGGCTCAGGTGGCTGCAGAGGTCACAGAGGACAAAGAAGAGACTGGAGCTGTCTAGGGTGGAAAGCAAACAGGAGGCAGATTTCTCAGGCCTCTGTACCAACCTTATATCTTACTCCAGTTGAAACAGGAAGCCAGTGGAATGGCATCTGATTTACATCTTACAAAGATCTCTGGCTGCCTCGTAGTTGTGTTAGAGAATAAACCTGTTAAGGTCTGACAGACAGATTTTACTATAATACTTTTTATTGTCATTCATAAAACTAGAGTCTTTTATTAAATAGTTTTAGGGAAAGTCTCAATTATTGAATAAACAATTGCATGTGTTGTGGATTTGAAATTTAAAAACACAAAGTAAATTAGTCTTACTGTTTTTATCATTATGACCAATAAGAAATGAGCAGTATTGAATCGGGAAGTCTCTTGTATGAAGTAGGAAATTGCATTTTCAAATATTACAGGGTAGGGAAATGAGTAGATGTTTGGAAATTAGAGACTCTGTAGATGAGGTCACTGTGTTCTCTAGGGTCTAGGGTGCTGATAGCAATGCTTGGTATAAAGACCTTTACGGCAAAGCAAAGCAGTGACCAAGCCTGCATTCCTGACTCCACGACTTGCCCCTTCTCTGTCCTTGCCATCCTCACCCAGAGTGTCTAGAGTTGTGCCGAAGATAGCTCATAGACAGATGAGGATAATTCTTCTGGCTTCAGAGCCATGATCTCTGCCCTTCACTGTACAGTTCAAAATGCTTAGTTTTCCTGAACTTGGTGAGAAATTGCATGTAGTATAAAAACTATAATAGTTTTACTGTTTTCCTGTTTTATGCACTAGTCTGATATATTGTAAAGCAGTAAAATGAAACTTTTCTTACTCATGCTTACCTTCACCTCTACTTTTTTAAATGGCCCAGTTTTCTTATGTTTTATGTGTCTAATCTATTGGTCTCTGAGACATGATTAAAAATTCATGTAATTTTGGACTTGCTCATCATTGAAGAGTCCTAGCATGCTTTCATATTTTAGATAAGAAAAACAATGACAGGTATTTCAGTGAAGGAGATACAAAGTACATCAGTTCATGGCAAGACGCTCAAGGCCTTTCAGTATTGTGGATATATTTCATTTCTTAACAAACACTTGTTTTCCTACTATAAGGCAAGGAGTGATGATATGTATTAGACCTAGTCACAGGACAGCCCTTTCCTCAGGAGTGACATGTATTTGCAAACGTGTGCCTGAATCTACATGTTTAGATGCTCACCCAGATTTCTTCCATGGGCAGGAAATCAATCCCTTGCCATGGCACAGGTTCTGCCCTCTCCATTAGTCCTCTGGTTGGTCTGCCCTCTCTCGGCTTCCGTGGTGGCTGCCCCTTTTGCTGAGTCCCATAGCCCTTCTTCCCACTGGCCCACAGTGGGGCTGAGGCAGCATCCTGGTCTCTGTCTTACAGGTGGCCTAGAGGATCAGAGAGCTCACGGTCAGGGTCAGTGCAGTGCCTCCTTCACCATCAGCATGCAGCTGTAGTCTGGACTCAGGCCCCCTGACTGATGTGTGTGGTCGCCCTCTGACAGCTACATGGACACTCGCGGGGCCTCTTGGTCACAGCTTGTAGAAGAGATGAGACTGGCAGTGGGATCTGTGCCAACAGTGGCCTCCGAGTTGACTGGTTCTGTGCTGCAGACCTTGTGGCAGCTCTGTCTGCATGTCACAGCAGTGGCTGTGTCTTGGGCACCCGGAATAAAGAAGTGTGCAAATTAAATCCACACTACCTTGTTAGAGTGTTTCGAGGAAATGGGCCACTTTGGTTTGCTCCAGGGAAAGTGTCAAGCCCATGTCCCACATTTTGGTTTGTTCACAGCAAAGCCAGAGCTTCTTTAGCTGCACTGCTCCCCTGTGAAGGCAAACAGTATAGAGCCAGGCAGGCCCTTTACGGGAAATGTCATCATTTTTATAGACCTGGCCCTTGACGTGGTCAGGTTTAGCAACTTTCTTGGACCACACAGGGAGCCAAGCTGCAGGAACAGCTGGCAACAAAGCCTCCACCTTCCAGCCAAATGGTCTTTCCCTGAAACTATCTACCTTCCCCAGGAAACTGGTCTTTTAATAGCAGCCTGCCCTCCACGGAGAACCTGGGTGGGAGGAGGACAGAGGCCTCCTTTGAAACCTCTTTCCCCTGGTGTTTTCGCATCTGAGCAGTGGGTCCTGAACCCCCGGGATGTGTCAGGATCGAGGCGGAGGCTCAGGGAGGGGGGCCCTCTGCGTCTGTCTTCCCCAGTGCCTCTCTCCCACAGCCATTGTGATGGGAGGTGTGAGTTCCCACCAGAGTTTCTTTAATGTGGAGTTTATTGCTGCTGCCTCATGGAAGAGGTTTTGTATAAAAATTTAGAGGTGGGGGAGTTGCCTCTCCTAAGTAGAATGTAGACTACTTTCACCTCCTCAATCTTTTACTAGGTAAAAGGATTAGCCTGTCTTTGTTATTTTTTAAAGAAATACCCATTTAAGATAAAGTTTTATATAGTGACCACTATCTTCCTTGGAATTGTTATGGCTTTTGTGTAACATGCCTTAAGTATTAGGTCATTAAGCTTCAATATGAATGTGAAAAGGTGTACTTTGTATCTATTCTGATTTTATAAAGATCTGAATTCCCTTTGGGAATTCTTTCAGGGGACTTTTTTTGTTTTTTAGTGGAGGTCTTGCTGTGTTACCCAGCCTGGCAACCTGATGGGACTACAGGTTTGTGCTCCCTGTTGTCAGAGGGCATGGAGGGCATAATTTGATGTTAGAAAGTCACAAAGAGGAGAGTTTCTGCAACTCTCCTCTTAGTGACTGCATACCTGTAGTTTAATTTTTTTCTGTGTTTTCAACTGATGACTCTGAGTACCCATTACCACCTTGCTGACAGGTACCACAGTATCCTTTAGAAGGTAATTTTATTCTGTCCTGGACTGCCCAGAACTAGGTGAGAGGTAAATAAACCACAGGCAAGCCCACAGTGTGATCTACAGTTTCTCTGTATTTGTTTTGGATTCAGTGTTCAAAGTAGGTGTCAAACACTGCTGAAAAAAAAAAAAAAAACAAAAACGTAAACCTCTGGAGACCAGCTATGGTGGATTTTCAAGCGTACCTTCCGTGCTTCGCCACAGCGAGCTTGTTTAAGTGCTTCTGAGTGGAGTCGTGCCTTGTGACCCACACTATTACTACAGCTTGCTGAATGCTAATTCTTTGGTCTTGGTCCTGAAGCAGAGCATGTAGAACCCAGGACCAGGCTGTGTGCAGCGCGCCCGCGGGCATCCGGGCGTTGAGGGAAACCAGCCACCAGGTGGCTCAAGCAGGAAGCGGCGGCACTCCGTCCTCCGCGGCTGTGCTTCAGTTTTGGAGTGCTTTGCTCTTCAGAGAGACCCAGTGATAAGGCTTTTGCAAAAATGTGTGTTTCTTCACCGTCTTAGAATGCTAAAGCAGAAGATTAATTTTTTAATTGTCACTAGCTAACGTTTACAGATTTTTGTATACAAACACTGTTTTACTTAGAATAATATAAAACTTTGGACATTATTTTTGTTAGTTTTTATTTCTCAGTTGTCTTTGAGCACTTAATTATTTGTTCATATACTTATTTTAACACGTTTTCCACAGTTTGAAAACTAGAATAATAACTTTTTATTTTACTTTTGAAATGTAAACTGTCATCCTGGCTAATATTATCTTATTTTGATACGTGTATTCTGTAGAAAATAAACCAAAGATGAGGAAACCAAAATAACAAGAAATCAACATGTAATTTTTATAGACTTATTCCTCCCACAAACAAAATTTAAAAATCTTTTTATTTCATTCCATGAAAAGATTCCTATTTATATTAGGAGAAAAATACTAAAATGACAACCTGTGTTTTAGAATACATGTGTAGTAAAGGTCAAGTAAATCAATTCTGTAACCTTTACCAGACTAAGAAAAATTAGCTTAATTCTGGCTTTCATGCTTGATATTTTTCGATCACAAAGCCTAAGGAATTAGATTTTTTTTAAACATGTGCTGAAGGCTTAAATAAAATAAAATTAAAGAAAATAAAATTTATCTTCAAGAATTTCTTTTCTAGTTTCCTGTTTATCTGGGTCTTTTTGCTTTAAAATTTTCAAAGTCATTAAATACTGTCACTTCCATTACAGCAGAAGAATTGAAGATAAAATTTAAATCCGTTATTTTTTTCTTTGTATTAATTCTAGTTAAAGATTTTGTTGGGGAAAAATAAAATACATTTTTAAGAACATGTTTTTAAGTTACTGTGATTTTATGTACTCTTGTTAACCACATGTAAGTATAATTATCTGAGAAAGTCAAGGTCTTTGTTAGTGTTATTAAAAATAATGTTTTGTTTTTCTTTTCAGTGAAGTAAAGGCTGATAATACCAAAGGCTGCTTAAGGAAAAATTGTGGCTAACAGAATGGCACTTATTGAACATTGCTACTGAACTTGGCAAAGGTGCTGTTTCTGTGTCTAAGAGCTGTGATATATGTCCAATTCGCTCTGCTAATTTTCCCCCTTTCTATATGGCGAGCCAGGTGGTAACTAAGAGTCCTAAACAATGGATCTTTATTAGTCTTAATTTTTGTTGAGGAAATTGATGTGACTTTATAGAACTGTTGCTGTATGTGAACTATGTAGAGGAAGCTGTTTTTTTTTTTCCCTCTTTCACGTGATTAGAAAAATAAAAGACCTAAAAAATGTGTGCTATATAGCATTTTTCAATGCTGGTTACCTTTTACTTGTATTTGGTATAAAAATGGAATCTATTTTTTTCATATTGATAAAGGGATTAGAGATGTGAACCATGTTGATTGACAGGGAAGTAAAATTGATAGCAAATGCTTAAAGGTATTCATTAGTATTATAATATTTTTAGCTGAAATATTTGTATATTGAATTTAAAGTGTATGTGTATGTCTATATGTGTTTAAGATGTATTCAAGTTGCATTATAGCTCAGTACTAGGGTACTTGCTGGTTTGATCTCCAGCACCAAGAAAAAATAAAGTTAAAAAACTATATGAAGAATTGACTTTGACCTTTAAGAATCATGAAACATTTTCCCCCAGTTTTTTTAGTCTTACTTCTTTACAAGTTTTCCTCAACATTTAGTGACTTTTTATAGCATTTTCCTGCTTTAACTTGCTGTTTAATTAGTTTTAGTTGGTATGTTGCTTGAGGCTACTAGGAACTGAAAAATTAAGTTTCACATTAAGGGCTCAAGCACAGAACATAAAGGTACATTGATCGGTGGACACCTTTCCACCCGTGTACACTGCCCAGACTGCTGACCAGGCTGAGGTGAAGTCTGGCTTTCTCGGCATGGGTGTGGGAGCTGCCTCACTTGGCTTGCATCATGCTGCAGTGGGAAAGGTGGTGTTTATAGTCCCTTTTCTCCCACTTTCCTTAAACTTCTACAGTTCCTGGTGTACGTGTGGGCATTTTGTGTGTATTTGCGCTCTTACGGTCTTAAAATGAAATCTGTGGAGAGTCTTTCTTGTTGTTCAGTAATATACATCTTACCAGAAATCATGTGATGTTTTTATTACAACAAAGAAAGACGTGAAGAGAAAGTCCTTTGTCAAGTGCCCTTGCCTCCCAGAGTACAGATGTGTGCTTGGTGACACTGTGGGGTGTGGTGACCAACAAGCACCAGTGTCAATGTGAAATGGTCAGATTTGATTACATTTGGAATAAAATACTCTTTTAATTGGTGCTTTACAACACTTCACGCCTGTGTAAAAACCAGGTTACACTCAGTGGCAGTTATAAACCTGTGTTTTATCCACATGCATTTTTAACAGACTTTAAAACGGGTACGACATGCAAGATGATCTTTAGCTGTGTAGACCATGCAGGGTGCTGTGGCACTCTGGTGTCTGAGCTCCACCCCGTCCTCTAGCCCTCAGGCACTCCCTAAGGCCCTTACGGCTTGGGGAGTAGGGTTCCTGAGCCTGGTGGGAGCCAGCCTTTATCAGCTGTGTCTGTTGATTCAAGACAGGACCTTTTCTGCGCCAGGCTGCTGGATGCTGTGGTTGGAGGGACTTAGAGGGGGCTGTGTCCTTCCTGGCAGAGCACACTTCTGTGAGCAGCATGCAGGAAAGGTGAGGTCATCTGAGCACAGGTGAGATCAGGGAGAAGGTGATCTCTTCTCTGCCTGTCTTTCCCTTCTCTCCTGACCTTCGGAGTCCTGACTCAGAGCACAGTGCTCTCTGGAAACCCCAGTTCTGCCCCAGTGAGGAGAGTGACTCAAGCAGGAACGGAGTCTCTGTTCTTGCCTCTCAGCTGAGCTTGTGGAGCCGCCCACAAACAGTGGAGCTGTGTGGACTCAGTGAGGGACTCTGTGAGAGGCAGTTTCATACAGAGTGAGAGTGCAGAAGTTTGCCTTTTGCTATTTTTAAGGAGAGAAAACAGGCAATTAGTAGATGAGGTTAGGTTACTTTAAATACTAAACTATCTTTGGTCTTTTATTAACAAAAGCATCAAAAATTGAAATTCTCACGTTTGCATCATCAGGTTTCCATTCTGCTCCTCTCCTTTTTATTCATATCTGGTTATTTTCTTCAGAAGTAAAATAGACTTTTGTGCCATTAGTAAAAGTTGCAGAGTGAGTGTTTTCTGTTGGCTTGGTCGCCTTCCTGAGCTTTATGCCCTCACCTCGGGGAGGGGCATGGGGTAGGAGTCACGGGAGGGCTGGGAGCCAGCACTCTGTGGAAACCTGTGCTGAAGTTGCTGTCATCTGGGAAAGGCTCCTTTCCCGTTGTACAGGTTGCTCTTGATCTCCCCAAACCCATCTTGGTGCCAAAGAGCTGCTTGCTGCACACTGTCATCAGCAAGTGTGGGGTCCTGAATTACCTTGTTTGCAAAAAGTTTCGGCAGAATTTGGTCTTTGTATTGTAGTAGTTGGTGCTTGCAGACCTAGGCCATTGGTTATACAGTAGACTATCAAACCCGTTCCCCATAAGCAGGGAATACAGACTGAGAAGTAATTATTTTCAGATGTGAAAGTATGTTTCCAATCCTCCAGAGAGGTGTAGTTTCACATTCTGCAAATGCCATCAAAGTCAATGTGTTCTGGAAGTATATTCAGAACTCTGAAGGCAGATTATGAACTGCAAAGTGAGCAGAGTGCCAAAGCGCAGTGGCCCCCACTCTTGGCTTCTGAGAAATATGGGTCCCAGGCCCCATCCCAAGTCTACTTAGGCAGGATCGTTAGGGTGGGGCCTTAGAGCCTTTCTTTGAGCAGGTTCCCAAGTTGATGATGGTGCTCTTACAGCTTTGGAAATCGCCAATGTGGATTGGAAAATTAATGCTCCAAATATAATCTTACCTTACTGCATTTCTAGCTGTTCTACTTTGCATTTGATCTCTCTACCTGGCTGTTTTCTCTGAGTCACAAAGTAAAAGGATCAAACCAGTAAAATGCAGTATCTACACTCCTATTCACCTGTTCCCCTTATCCACTCCTAGTTCGGTTATTAGCTTGGCTTATCTTTTTGTTACCCAATCCAAACACTGGTTTCCTCCCAACAGTTTTCTGCCCTTTTGTCTCCTCAGAACAGTCAGTCACATTTTTCTCATCTGTCCCATCCCTTTCCTGTCGGGTTTCCTGAACCCCATTTGGCGTTTGCAGGCTCACTGAATGTTACTGCATTCAGTCTTCCCATCAGTTCACGTAACTATGAGATTTGTTCTCCTAGAGCAGAGCCATCAAACACCATTTAGAACCTTCAGTGATGCAAATGGCCAGCTGCGGCACATGTGCCTTAGGTTCACCACTGCTGTCATAGAGCAGCATGCTTCTGTTGTGAATGAACCTCTTCAGCTCTGCAGGCCAGACCTGTCACACCATCATCCCGGGTGTGTGTCTTCCAAATATTACAGGCTTTGCTCATCATGGGCAGGTGACCCTGCTTTTACCCACATTGTTGTTTCTGGCTGCGTCATCGTTCTGCCAAAGGTGTGCCTGTTGGTCTGTCATCCTTTGGCATAACCCAGTTCAATTTCACATCCTTGATAAGGGCCTCCTGGTCCCTCTTTGACCAGATGTGCCTTCACTCACCTCATAGTTTGCTGCTGTGAGTTCCAATTAAATTGTTACTGGCATAACCTTGTGAGTGGATGTTGAGAACCGGACTTGTCATCTTCATATTGTTGTACAGCCTAGCACTTTGTGGAGATCCTCCCAGCCCCTTTCTTCCTCCTTCTCTCCTTCATCTCTTCCTTCTATCCCTGGTACTGGGGATAGATCTCACAGCCTTCACATTGAACTACATCCTCAACCCTTTTTGGTTTTTGAGACAATGTTTCACTAAGTTGGGCAGGCTGTGTTCAAATTTGTGACCTTCTTACCTTAGCTGCTAGCATGCTGGGATTACAGGAACGCACCACCATACTGAGTACTGTCAATTTTCTAGCACAGAAAGTGATTGCTGCAAAGAGTGAGAATTAAAACCTCTTATTCTTTTTTTTTTCTGCCTCGATGAATCAATCCATATCAAAATACCTTTTTAAAAAGTCTGTTAGGTGAAATTTGTTATATGACCAGCAGAGTGTGGTTTCAGATAGCTCAGCCTAGTTGCCTGGAGAGACTAAGGCAGTTACTGATTTTGTTTTCATGGGCAACTTTAAGTTAACTTTGGTTTTAGAAAGTAAAATGTTAAGTAGAAAGGCTGAAATTATTGGTCTATTGATGGGTTGAGCTAAGTTCGATTTAGGGTCTGAGGAGAGGATTAGAAACATTCAGGTAGAATAATCAGATCCCTACTACACTTGTTTCCAATACTGGACCCTTTGCCACCTAATTTTAAAGCCTCCCTTGTTGGTGGAAATGGGTGCTTTAGCTCCAAGAATGTAGCAAGCTGTGAGTGTGAGGAAAGCCAGACTGTTAGGACAGGGAGTTGACTGGTTATTGATGGACCTGGGTTAGGTGCTAATCATTTCTATCCTAATCTGAAATTTGGACAGGGGAGCCTGCTTTTCTTGCTTTCCTGGACAAATTTCTTATAGATGTTGTTTGAAAAGGAGAATAGTGATTGTAAAATGAGAATTTTGGTTTGAATCTACAGTTTTCTGCTTGTTAGTAATTGACTAAAGAATAATTTTAGTTATTGAAAACCCTTTGAATAAAATTTGAACTTGAAAACATTTGCTCATTGTCATCCAATGTGGGTACCATTCGATATTGCCATTATAGTAAAAGAAAGGCAGAAAAAGCCTCTGCCCAGGGTTTGACATGCTATCTTAGGCAAAGCTTTCTTAGCTTTGTTTAAACCTTAGCATTCCCACCTGATAGAATAGGAGCTCCCAGTGGGTTATGAAACACTGCCTAGTCAGTGCCGCATCGCTCATCATGCAAGCGAGATACTTTGTGCTTTTTCCATTTTACTTTTTGTCTAACAGCTTGGTACCTCTCCACCGAGGAGCTTAGGTCTGCTTGGATGAGCATCAAACTTGTGACTGTGATTAATAGGGTTACAGGTAAATTGAACACTCAGAAGAAGTATGAAGAGTGGTTAGGTGATAAATAAAAGAATGAAACTTATTTCCCAAGCATGTGACTTTCTCTCAGAGCAACCAGGTGAAGATAAGCAGGGTGTGAGGACAGGGACAGGCTCCTCCCTGGCCTGAGGCAGTGGTGTTTTTCCACCTGACTAGCTGGAAGCTGCATCTTGCTGCCCACTGCACAAAGGACTGGTCCTGCAGTGAACCTGCTCTCCAATTCTTTGATGAACTTGGCTTGTGACTGAAGAATATCTGTGGCCCCAAATGATGTCATTACAAAGTCTTTAAAGTCGAGAAAATATAGAGTAAAATATAAAGTATGATTGCCTGGAGAGTGGAACATTTAAGATATTTTAATGATTTGGCAAAGTTCATAAGGCATTTATTATTTTTAAACATAGGGTATCACTCATATATACTGCTAGACTTCAGTCTCAATTGAAAGTATAGAATTTATCAGATATATTATTATAGTTATTATGACAGTATTGGGATTGAACCCAGGGCCTTTGCATGAAGCTACCTCTCTAGCCTATTTTATTTTGTTTTGTTTTGTTTTATTTTATTGTATTTTTTCGTTTGAGACAAGGCTTGCTAAGTGACTGAGTTGTGCAAACTGGGCTCAAACGTGCAGTCTTCCTGCCTTAGCCTTCCAGGGTACTGGGATTACATGGATTATATGTGTACATATAAATCATCTTTCTTGTGGGAAGTGGAAAATATGGAAATAAAGACTCCTGGACTTTTGTAGGTGTGTATTTGGTTTTAAATGCCAACAACTAGAGAGTCTTAGTATGTATTTACCCAATAATTTCAGTCCCTCATGTTGATTAGTCAGAGCTTGACAAGTGAAACTATGTAGGCAGTTGTGTTGTTTCTAGACCTTGTTTGACAGAATGAATTTTTTCATTAAATTAATAAACCTAAACAATAGTCTTCAGTGTGTATTAGGGTAAATGCTTGAAGGCAGCTGGAAGGGACATGGAAGTCAGAGGTGCAGTTCTTCTAGCACATTTAATTTATTGCAGGAAGGCTAGCTAACACATTGTTTCTGTGGAAGTAACTGTAAGGACTTGTTGCAGATTTTCCCTTCATCCAGGTCGTTTCAGATATTCATAAGTTTTAATGGAAGTCTCTGAGCAGTGCCCTTGGCCTTATCTTAGGAATTGGCTAAACTGAATAGTTAGACTTTTGCCAGGTTCCATTAATTGGCACTTTTGGTATTTCTAAGGGATAAACCTTGTCCTTAGTTGGAAGAACATAAACATCTTTAGTAATATTTAAATTATGTGTGCAGTCATTTAATGATCTTGTACATTGAAATGTTACAGCAGTCCTTATGAATTTTGGAAATGAATAGCTTTTGTTTTCTTCCATGTGCTTCATGTTTTGTCTGTATGCACACTTGGTTTTTACATGGTGAAACTCATTGCTTTCTTATGCGGGTCAGCTTCCTTAGAACCACCTACCCACTGGCTTTGATTATTGCAGCTTGGTCACATGAAGCCTACCCAAGGTTGAACTCTTCAGTTAGAATTTATCACTGTATTTAAAAGAATAAAATTATAACACCAGAATCTTAATTAATCATTTTTAGAAATAAATCAATAATAAACATTTCTGGTTCTCAGCTTTCTCATCTGTAAAACAGCATTAGTAACATCAGGAAGAGTTTTTGGGAGACGGTAGGTAACTTGGTTGAATGGGAGTGGAAAGAATGTGAGTGTCCTAGACCCTTGGGAGCAGCCCCAGGTCTACTGTTACATAACTGGGGACCAGTGTGTTTTAAATGGTACCCCATTTTTCAGCTGTGGAGACTGAAAAAAAATTTGGGTTGTGTTCTGTGTAACATCTTCTGAGCCATATAGTGACAAAGCTGAGGCACTGTTTGTGTCTTAGTAGAAAGCCTGAGTGTTTTCACTGCTGATCTGGGGTGAGGGTGAGGATGTGGGTGGGAACTATGCCAGCAGGATGGATGGAGCACACCATGACTGTTCAGTGTGGAAAGTGAGTAAATGGTGGTTACAGTGTCATCTGTTGCTCCAGACGCTGGCTAAAGATGTTCAATTCTTCTATGTTGTTGGATCCTCAAGATTAGTATCTAGGTGTTAACATCGGTTTAGAAGGGATTTTTGATTAAAATTTTTGGTCAGAGGACACATTGGGCAGTCAGTGTAACATTTTTAGTAATAAAGGGTGGTTCATGGGAACTGGAGCGGTGCCATGGTGAATCAGATTCATGCCTTGTGTGTTTTGTTCATCCCTGCAGCTCCTGTGCCCAGAGCAGGGTCAGGTCCAGATCAACAGTAGGTCCACAGCAACTCTGGTGTATACTGAGTGCCGTTGACAACAGTGTGCTCAGTGGCAAATGAAGTGGTGTCACAGCTTGGTCTCAAATGGTTCCCAGTGGCTTGCAATGACACACATGCAAAGTGAGATGCTTTTATTGTAATATGATAGAGAAAGTTTAGATTGTTGATGCTGCTCATGAAAAGTTTCTTCTTTTGTCTTGTATTGTTTAAAAAATTACATCTTTTTTTAAAATCATTTTTCCTGAATCATTACAGTAGTTCTATGGTAGATTGCAAATACACAAAAAATGCATCCATCACAGATAGTTTGAGAGGCACTGTGTTGAGTGACAAGCTGGTGATGGAGAGTGTATTAGTTAGGACTCATTAGAGGAGGAGATCATATGTCTGCTGTGTAGAAGATTTACAAAGGAGGCTTTTAGTGGTGGCTTGTAGAGCTGGGGAAAAAGGGGCAGAAGGGCCAGTTTCAGGGTGGTGAGCTGGGGATCCTGATGTAGGTTGGAGGTCTAGAACTCACTGCAGAGTTGGGTGTGAGTCCTACTAGAAAGCTGAAGGGTCTGCGTTGAACCTGAGGGAATTGGAGACAGGTGTCCAAAGATGATGGTGAAGATTGGGGCACCTCCAAAGAAGCAAAAGGGCAGGCTGCTGTTTTCCCTTTTTAGTCCATCCAGGCTACACGTGTACTGGTTGACACCACCCACATCCAAGGTGGGTCTTTGGTCTTCAGTTTGTGACCTACATGTCAGTCAGCCACAGATATACCCAGAACTGTGCTTCACTAATGGAGGAGGGGTTTCTTAACTCATGCTAGTTGACAACACCGTGAACTATCACAGAAGGATAACTAGGACAGGGAAGCCTCTCTAAAGATGTTTGCATTGAAACCTAAAAACATTGGAGAAGACCTTTGTAAGGCAGAGCAAACAAAAAGGCAAAGGGCTGAAGGCACCAAATGCCTGGTTATTATGTTCTAAAAGCAGAAAGAACCTGAGACCTTATTGTGTAAGAGAATATGACAGGCAGTGGGGAAGTAGGCAGGTGCTTTCATCTGCCTTTTTGATACCAAAGACTTTTCTTGGTCAATTCAGCTGAACTTGTTTTGTGGCCTTTCTTGTGCCTCTTTTCCCCACCTGTCTGTGGACTCACGTTGTCCCTGCCCTAAAGAAAGGACTTCTGTTTTACCTGTCCCGCCTACCTAGGTTGCTTTTTATACTGTGCTTGCCTTGATAGTCACACATTTTCTTTCTTTCTTTTTCTTTTTAATTATTTTGAAGGTAGAAAATACAACAGAACAAGACAGAACAAAGCCAATTGAGATAGCGTAGTGAAATTGGTACAGAACTTCACAGCAGGTTACTGGGATAACAGTAATAGGTACCATAGTATATCTGTTATCTTCACAGTAGTTGTTCTTTCAATCAGGTATAGCAAAATCAAAGGAAATACAGAACATTATAGAACTTATCAAAACAGAATATTGGAATAGAGCAATACCATTAATCAGAACAAAGCAAAACAGTGATAAAAATATTTGCCTTCAAAGAGATGGTAGAAGGAAATCCCCCTTATTTGCTGTATTACACATGATCAACCTCCCAAGAGATGCTCAGATCTCTAGTTCCCACTTGCAGACAGCAGGGGTGGGGGGGGGGAGGGATGAGATGTTTGTTTTTCAGCCCACATGCTGGTAGGCTCACAGCCACTTACCAGGGCAGTGAGCTGGTTGCTTGGTTTCCCAGCACCCTAAGTTCCAACATAGCGCGGATCTCAGGAGATGCAGATGGTTCTTGTCCTGGGGCAGCTGCAGCTTGCCAGGCCACAGCCACTTACTTATCAGAGTGGCGAGCTGGTTACTTGGTTTCCTGGCCCCCTAAGTTCCAACATGGCATGGATCTCAGGAGACACTGATGGTTCTTGCCCTGGAGCAGCCGCGTGCAAGTCACACATTTTCCAAGGTGTCCCCTCTGTGCCTGGTGGTTCACTTGACCTTCCCAACTCCTGTTTGCACTCTAGCTTGTATAGAGGGTTTCCTGGAGCCCTGTGGTGGGAGTAACATTGGTGGGAAGGAGGGACTTCTGTAATTGCTTTGGGGCCTCCTCCAGGGTTGCCTGTGGTAGTTTCCAAGAGGGAGAGGGAGAGCCAAAGTCCTTACACTTAGCTCCCACCTCTGTCCTTGTGGCCTCTCCCCTACCCAACCCGAAGATCAGACTGTCTCAGCCCGGCCCTCAGGTGAGCCATTATGTGTTTTCTTTGAACTTCCTCTCCAGTTTTGTCTCATCGCACCACAGATTTCCTCCCAGATAAGTCATTCTGCTGGACAGGCACCATGTTTGGAACTTCATGCATTAATCTTTGTCCTGCTTCATAAAGAAACATGCCCACCTCACAGATGAGTTACAGACAATGCTATTATTCAATGAACTGCCGTGAATAGTGCAGCTGAAGTAACACAGAGTCCAAAGTTCTGTCTTTGAATACTGTTTTTAGCCATTGTTGGGTTGTTTGAAATTCTAACAGCTGTTGATGAAATTTTAACATAGATTTGGGTAACCTGGCCAGTCACTCCATCAATTAATAAATTGAATGGGAATGCATTCTGTTTGGTCCTATTTGTCAGCAGAAGCAGAATTCATCTCCAGGGGCCTGATGTGGGCAAGCTGGTGATCCCACAGTCGTTCCAGAGTGTGTGTGCCCATAGTTAGGCTTGTTGCCATCAGCCCCCTGGAGGACACGACAGGCCTCTGCTCTGGAGCACTTCTGTGCGATTGCAGGTGTGCACATAAGGCAGCTTGGCTCAAGCGTTGCTACTCTGCGTCCTCTTCTGCAGAATGGGGATTGATACAGTACTTAAAATCTTGTAGGGTTTATGTAGATTCATGAGCTAACATCTGCACAGAGCTTAGAATATGTTTTAAGGCTGTACAAGTGTTAGCTGTAGAAATAATCCTTACTATTCACTGTGAAATAGAAATAATTGCTGAAAGTTTTACGTATGGCAATTTGAGCAAGACCCTGTGTGTGTGTGTGTGTGTGTGTGTGTGTGTATAAGCAAAAAGCACAACACCAAAAGTGGGCTCATTTCTCAGAAGCTCTGTCCCTTCAGGCTTGGATAATCGCAGGGTGAGTGGTAAGAAAGCTAAATTCTAGTCAGGCAATTCATGCAGTGAGATGGTGCAACCACCCTTCTGGTTCTTACAGCACAATTGTAGTAATGCTGCTGGCTTTTCCTGACCATGGTAACTCTTAGGAGTGTCTGCTGAGTGGTGGGTCACAGGTCTCCTTCACATAACATTTCCTATATTGAAGCTTCTTTCTCACGGTGGCAAGTCTCCTTGGTAAAGAATCTCCTTTTTGAAATTCATAATGCTTCGGTTCAGTTCTGCCAAGCCTAGGAACTGTGTTTTTGTTATTCTCAAACTGTTTAAATGTCTGAGCTTTTCAGAGGTGGTATTTAGTCACCTTAAACCCACTGTCCTTATGCATTTGACATGTTTTCTTTGAGTTAATGTTCTTTAAGTGATGTTAATAATTAAAGCATCTCCTTTTTCAAGACGCAAAATGTGATTATTTCATGGGTTCCCAAATCTGTGCAGTCATTGCACCCCTTGAGAAAATGATTGCATGGTGCTGTGTTGGATTATCTAGCCCTGCCACACCACCAGAGATGAGCCAGGTTCGCTGCAGTGGGCTGGTCCAGTGAAGAGTTGTCTTTGTTCTACATGGGGGCATTGTGCTGCCTACTGAGAGCCTCACACTTGCTCTTTGAGTCCCGATGTTGCTATCCACTCTGGGACGGGTCTTTTGGTATTTCTGTTACTTTACATAGGCTGTTGAGTTGTTAGAAACTCAACACCTTTACATTTTATTTGCATGTGTTATATTTTTTGACTGAACAATACAGTAGTTAATGGTGAAAATAAAATTTTAAAATTTTAGGATGTTCATACTCTCAAAGCAGGATAATCTTTCTAGTCCTGCAAATATGAAATATTATGCAGGCAAATTGAAAAAAATGAAAAGGGTAAAATTGAGTATGGGTTTGAAACTTTTCTATGAGATCTGAAGATGACTTAATAGGAAGGAATGACATTCAAGTAAATTCTTTGTTTCTTAAAAGTTGCATTTGTTCAATTCATCTGCAAGCCTTTTTGAATGGATAGTGTATTTGTCCATTAATTTTGGAAGTTGTGATTGTTGGTCCTCTGGCATCTGTGCACAGAGCCTAGCACAAAGACAGTGCTTAATGAAGGAGCACCGTTATTGAATGAGAGAGAGAGAACGAGAGAGGCAGACAGACAGACTGACCATGGTCATGTGACCGGTCAGCGTTGGCTAGGGGGCGATAGTTCATCTACTGTAGGACCTGGTCTCCAACTCATAGTTTCACTTAATGTTGTAACATATTGGGATCTGGGATGAGAATCCTGACTTGGACCTTTGCTGCTTACATGACCCTTGGGCTATTCTGGAGTTTACTGTGATCTGAGGGAAATTGGCAGTGCTGGCGTGCTCTTCCTGGTTCTTAGGATGTGTAGAAGTGTTACCAGTTCCTGGTGCTTACATCCTTGCAGAGTGATAGTCATTCCTCAAAGTAATCAAATACAATATTACTTTACAGTTTTGTGTGGAAACTGTTTTAAAATCTCTGCATATAGGTCTTATTTATGAAAACGGCTATCACTATAGTCACAAAACTGGCTTTTTCTTATATTCCTGAGTATCAGTCTCATTAACCATAACCCCTGTAAGCAGCTGTGGAGTTAATTTTCCCTATGTATCTGATGTAGAGTTTTCTGATGGTACATCCTGTCTATACTCTATAACTTCAATTAATGCTTTGTCAGTTAGAATTAGAGTAATTGTACTAAAAAAGAAAGGTCCATAACTAAACCGTTTGGTGTGTCCCTAGTGCCTACTTTTTGAACCCTTCTTAACTTCTGACTTTCTATCCTTTTGCCCTCTTCCCCTTGGTGCCCTGTAAAAACATGGAAGCATCTGGTGTTAGTTAATGTTATCAGTTTATCAGTTGGGTGCAGGTGGCCTGAAACCATTTTATTCTGAAGCATGTTATCTTTTGTTTAATAATATTTTTATTTTTGTTTGAAGCAAATTATCACATGCTTTGGAATTGTGCTTTCAATCCTTTAATTTCTTACTGTGAATAAAAAATCTCTACCCTGTCCCCTTTTTGGATCAATTGTTGGCATCAGCAAGTAGGCAGGAAGATTTGTGTTTGTTTAATAATGAAAGGCTTTAAGGCTATATTTTTTTCTTTTAAGTGCATCTGATTATATTTCCTGAGTATTGATAAGTAGCAATCTTGTTCTTTTTAAAATAATGTATAATTGCAGATTTCCACTGACCCGTGAATTACTTAGGCTAGCATTTTTAAGTTTCTAATATTTTTGTTTAAAATTAGTTTCTAATTATATTGCTTTGGGAATTGAGAATATGACTTTTTATGTTTGAAACTATCTGCGAATTTATTTGTGACATAATACTAATTTTTATAAATGCTCTGTCAAGCATTTAAAAGAAAGATCTTTTAAAATGTGAGAGTATAAAGCTAATACAAATCCATGGACTTTATCAATGATATAATTGTAATTCTCTCTGCTTTGTAATTTTTTTCCTGTGGAGTAGGTTAGGCAGAGAGCTGTGTAAATCTAGAAGATTTGGGGAGTTTTCATCCACTTCTAATAAGTTTTGATTACTGTTTTAATTCTTTTTACACTTTTCAATACCAATGATGTTTGACAGAAAACTTTATGATTGTTCCATTGTGATTCTTGCTCCACTTAATCCTTTCGCCTTGAATTATATTTTGTCTTGTATTTCTCCCTCTTTGTGTTTTTATATGGCTTAGTGTATATCTGATCTGGCTATTTTGAAAGATGTTATCTTTTTTCCCCTCTTCACTCTGAGACATGCTGTCTTTAAAAAAGGGGAGTTACATTCATTAGCAATGGCTGTCATAACCCATAAGTTTGAATATACTTCTGCCTTCTTATTTTTATTGTTCCTAATATATTCTCATTGTGTGGGGGCTGCAGGGGCTGTTTTTTGTTACATGAACTGTCATTTCTTTGATGTCTTCCATCCACAGTGTTTTGAAGGTATCTATTTTTAATTCTGCAATCTGGAAAAGCATCTCAAATTTGTCAGCCCTGTGGATTGTTTATTTGCTCTTTATTGTGTCAGTTTTGTCCTGTGCAGCTCTCAGTGTGGATTTAAATTCTTACCGCAAGGTTGGTTTTCCTCATTTCACTTAATCTCTTTTTACATGCTCCTATTCTCTTTTTACCTCTGAGTCTTCTGTTGTGGCTGTTTGTACCTTTTTCACAGACGTCTTTGGACATCCAGGATCCTGAAAGTTCTCTGTGCTATCTGCTGGCTCTGGTGGCAGTGATCAGAGTGTGTGTTTCTGAGTGTTTCGGATGCATGTCTTCTTTCCCATCATAGCCGTCTCCCTGCAGGCTTTTTTGTTAGTTTTCTCTTCACTAAATCCAAACAAAGTGCTCCTCAGAGGCTGAAGTCTGATGGGAGACCCCTAAAGAGATAGTAGACATTGTGACTGGTTTTGACAGAAAACTAGCTTATTCCTTTTATGTCTGTTTGAGTGGGCAGTGGTAGATCAATCCCTGGTCTTTTCTGGCTGCCCTAGAGATGACACGATGGTCCCCGTAACCTAAGCAGGAGCCCTGCTGCCTGGGTGTGCTTTTGGAAGGCGCTTGCCTCTGCGATGTGACCTGCAGGCTGGTGCTCCTTCCTATCTGCCTTACAAGGATTAGCTGAGATGGCTAAAATCCGGGTCACCAGACCCTGCTGTAAACCATTTGCATCAGGATTTGAGGGGAAGAGAACCTTCCTGGGTATTGAGCCCAGTGGTATTCTACCTCTGAGTCTTCTTTGTGTAGCCTGTTTTATGTTTTATTTCAGCACAGAATTTTGCTGAATTGCCCACTGTGGACTCAAACTTGGGATCCTCTTGCCTCAGCCTTAGTAGTAACTGGGATTATAGATGTATATTACCATACCCATTTTAGACTGTGTTTTTGGCAAGTATTTCATATAACACTTTAAATTTTTTCAACAGAAATATAAAACTAGGATAATATGAACTCCACAATCTATCATCTATTTAGCTTCAGGAATTATCAGTGTGTGGTCTTTATGTCATATACAATATACACAGTCCCTTTTCCCTTTCTTTACCTTGCTAATCCCAGATGTCATGTTTACTTCACTTATAAATATTACAGAATATGTCTTTAAGAGATAAAGTCTGTGTACAAAAATTAGCATAAGTTATATAAAAATACAGTAATTCCTAAATATTATAGGTATCCAATCAGTGTTTGCATTTCTGTTATCTGTATTTTTATCATAGTTTATTTGAATTAGATGCTAAATAAGGCTAGCAGATTGAGATTGTTTTCTTTGCCATTTCTATGTATTTGCTATTTTTTCATGAATTTTTTGTTGTTGAAAATACTGGATTTGTCTTAGATGATTTCTATATTTTATTAATTGCAATCTTAGGGTATTATCTAGTAGATTCTTATATCTCCTGTAAACTGGTACTTAAATCTATAGTTTTGATTAGAATTCGGTTCCTTTTTCCCTGAAGAAAACTTCAAATGTGTTTTATTCTTCCATCAGGAGGTATATAACACCTGATCATCTCTCTTTTTCTGTGCTGCTCTTTGTGTAGACCTGTTAATTTCATTAAAGTTTGCAGATAGTGATGTTCTAAGGCTATCATTTCTTCTTAATTGATTATAAAAATAAAAGCAATTTTCCTCTTATCAGCTGTTTGCTTTTCTTGTCACATTTCATAGAAAATATGGAATAATTCCTTGATTCTTTTATTACTCTCAGATGAAAAATCTGGTTTCCTAGTGTTTTGTTTGCTAGCATTGCCATAACAGACTCTACAAACTGGGTGGCTTAAACAGCAGAAATTAATTTTCACAGAGGTCAGAATCCTGGAAGTCTAAGATCAAGGTTTCTTCTGAGGCCTCCATCTTGGACGGTTGATGGCATCCTTTGCCTTTGCCTCTCTGAGTCTGTTTGTATCCTAACCTTTTATATGGACACAAGTTGTATTGGATTATTGTTCATCCTATGTTAGTTTGATTATTGCTTTAAAGGTTTTAGCTCCACATACAGTCATATTCAGAGTAGGGGGTTAGAATTCCAATGTATCAATTGTTTAGAGTAGGGGGACGAGAGGATTCAGTTCTTAACATCTAGCATCTCATAGTGTGAAATTTTTAAAAAAGCGCTGTGATGAACACATTTCACATGCTTCAGTTCATTACTATTTCTTGATTGATGTTCAAGTTTGGTTTCCTGGGAGTTTGTTTATATTGCTCAAGGAGCCCTTCAGATAGAACTTCAGTATACTTGGATAGCTTGCTTTCTTCTGGGTGTGACAAGGTATTCCAGGCTTATCTTGCTGCACCAGAACCGAATCAGATGTTTCTTTCATCAGTCCTGATTCATTTCATGATACATGGTGCTAGATGACTCTCTTGTATACTAAGCATGGAATTTCATGGCTAGGTGTTGGTTTTAATCACTAATGAGGCACAGTAGGTTAGTGGTTAAGAGTGTCAATTCTGAGGCGGCCATGGTGGTGCATACCTGTAATGCCAGCACTCTGGGAGACTGAGGCAGGAGGATCACATGTTCAAGCCCAGCCTGGGCAGTTTAGCAACTTAGTGAGATCCTGTCTGAAAATAAAAAATGAAAAGGGTGAGAAGGGTGAGGATGTAGCTCAGGATATATGTAGCTCAGGATATTCTGGGTTCAACCCTTAGTAGCACATACACACACAAAAAGTGTCAGCTCTAGAGACTCATACTACAGGAGAAGAACCTTCAGTTTAGGGAACTCAAATCTTTTATAGTGGACAGTAAGCAAACTTATTCTAGAGGGAGATAATTTCTAGTTATTTTTTAAAGCTGTTCATGGTACAAATACCCTTAAAAAAATAGTTTAGGACAAGAGGACAATCAATGTTTCTCCCTCCAGTATGTGCAGAAACATGAGAGTCCCATAAAGAATTATTTCCCTCATTTCCTAACAGCATACATAGATATATTTAATGAGTCTCCATCATTCTGATATAGGTGACATTGCTTTACAGTTACTCCCTAGCCCAATTATAAAGTTTCTTCTTGCCTCCTTAACTAAATCTTTATTTAATTATAATCCCATCTTTTGTTGCATAATTCCTGGGTATATATTTTATGATTTCTGGCACATTCATCATAGTTTTGTTAATTTTGATTATACAGTTAAATAGGTTTTACAATCTTAGCCTGCATTATGTTTTTAGATTTTGTAGGGTATGTCTGAATATTCCTTCTTTCCTCCTTTCCTCTCCCTTTCTTACCCTTTTCTCCTCTTCTCTCTTCAATGAAGTTTTAGTGGAATTTATTGGGTAGATTGGTAGACTGTGTTAGGCATATTATTTTGCCTTCCCAAAGGCACTCCATGTTTTCTATGGTCTGAATATTAGTGCCCATTTTAGTTACTATTTTTGTGGCTGAGACAAAATACTCCATGCCCAAAATTAAGGGAGGAAAGTTTTATTTTAGCTCATAGTTTGTAGACATTTCAGTCCACAATTGGCTTGTCCCAGGGCAAGGTGTCATGGCGGCATGGCAGAGGGGCTTCGCAGAGGACAAACAGTTCATGGCGTGGCAAGCAGAAAGCAGCAGCAGCAAGCCTGCCTTCTTTCTATCCCTTTCTATTCCATCCAGGGTAAACCCGTGTGGTTGGTGCCCCTCATATGCAGGATGGGGCTTCCATTATTCACATCTTTAATCTCAACGTCATACTGTCAATCCACATTCACATACCCTAGACTGTTACTTAACTATTTTTATAGTAATGGTAACTTTTGTTTCACTTGAAGTACCTTCTAGTTCTTAACTTGTGGGTTTTCTACTATGTTTGGGGTTTACTCTGGATGCCAAGAAAATGAGTGAATGTTAGTTTCTTCCTGCTAGAAAGTTGATTGTGAAATAAAACGGAATCCACAGATCTCTTTGAATCCCAGAATTACTATTATTTTTTTTCCTTAAAGAAAGCACTTTATTTTCTGTTTGAATAACCTGGTCACAAGACATTATTTTATGTACAGAAATGGCGGTAATTTGTAAAATCTCCACTTAAAAGGCTTTGTGTCTGTCTGAGGTGATAAGAGAATATGAATACAAGTATAAAAACAGTATAAAATGTTTATCTCACAGCCTCCAGATTAGCTCTGAAAGAACCCTTTAATGCTGTCAGACCAGTAAATATTGAATTTAATTAATATTTAATAATTAAGACTTAACAACTGAAACCATCAAATCACTCTGACCATAAAATCACAACTTGAGTTCTCAAGCTCTGTGGTATCTTGTCAGTGGCTCCACCTGAAGGAACACACAATTTTAGTTGCATCAGTAATTAGAACTTCCTGGCTCTGGTTTTAAAGCTTTGACTTTTAAATAAGAATTTCTGGAGGTGAAACATGCCATCAGGAAGGTTAGAGTACTAAAAGTCACGAGCCCAACAATCACGGCAGCCTCTTAAGAAATCGGTCTCCATTAACCATGAAGTCCCTGGCCTGCTGCTCAGCCTACATGTGTGCCACCATGCCCAGTTAAAACTTTAATTTTTAAACATCTCAGTTAAAACTGTGCTTTTAGATGTTTTAATTTTGCTCCTATTAGTTCAGCTTTATAATAAAAAGCTAATATTCTACCCAAAGGAAATAAGTCTGTAAAACATTACATACAACCTTATTGGCATTGTGTTTTCTGGCAGTGAAAGATTCTAATATAGAAAATTTTCTTTTACTAAAAATATTAGAAGTACTAAGGACTATTGCATAAAAGAAAGTTTATAGCGATCTTTCTTCTAGGCAGATGGTATGATGGAAGTCAATATTTTGTTTACCAAAGGAAAATACAAGTTGGAGAACAAAGATATGCAATATCTTAAACACAAACACATATGTGGCAGAAGTGAAATAAGCAGCACATTGTCCTGAAAACACACTTAAGGCTTTACTTTAGCAACAATCAGAGTAACCAGAGAAAAAGGCATTGTTTGTGGTCTGTTCATTTAGGGAGCATCCAGCAAGAACCTGAGTACTTTGTGGGTACCCTAAGACGCCTTTTATATATTAAAGGATGTTTCTCCTTTCATTCAATCCTGACCTTTAACTATTTCTCTCCTGAATCTTTCAAACAAACCCATTCTTCCATGCTAGGACAGTACATAATGGCATAACAACATGAGCAGTGAGAATACAGGTAATTTACTAAGCTCTACAGCAGTACATTTCCTTACAGTGGCTGAGGATGAAATGGCTTGTTTGGAATCACATGACGGGAGGGGGCTTACATCTATGGCTGAGAGATTGCAGGAAAATTAACTGCTGCTGCCGCCAGTTCATTCAGAGGAGACAACTGATTCAGAGGCCTTGTGTGTTCAAAGATTCCACAGAAAGTTCTTCTGCCTTCTGGAGAGAACCAAGCACTATCACAAAATTCTTCAAAAAGCTCTGGATCATAAAAAGGCTCAAAAGTCTAGGAGTCTAAACCAGAGATTTGGCAGAGCCTATAAAACAGCGCACACAGCATTTTTTTTTTTTTGTCCTGTTGGTTTAAACACTTCAAAAGGCTTTTAGCCCTCAAAACCCAAACTCTTCCAGGTCTGAGCTTCTTCTGTAAAGTGCCAATAAGTGAGTTCTCAAGCAACTTAAAATAAGCATTGTAACTCCAGTTGGTAAGAATAAAATACAGGGAACTCCTATCCAACCAACACCGTTTGGGGGAGTTGTTATGAACATGGTGAACATTCCTGGTTCTCTGCAATGGCATCAGCCATTTCCTACTACTCATCTTCACATCACATCTGGAATCCCAGAATTATTAAAATATTATTTCTGCTTACATGACTTAAAACTTCAGAATTTTTCAGTATTTACATGAGGCAGTCCTCTTTGCATATCATATGTTGTTAATATAATAGATCTAGATAGAGTTAAAACTGTCTATTTATATTCTTGTTCTTTTGTTGAAATACATAGAAATTGAGAGTGAGCTTTTACCTCAAAATATTGATGTAAATATTTTTACTTCTGCATATTTCTATTTCTAAATATTCAGAAGTAGATTCCCTTTTAATAATTTTGACTTTGCCTACAGTGCTTGGTTTCAGTTTTTATTTAGAAACCAAGCCCTTGTGTGGCATCTACTGTAATCCCATTTTGGGAATTTCTTTTGAAATAAACGGTCGATGTGCTTTGGCTAGTATTTGAAGAATGTAACTGATTCATTCAACTTAAGAATATACAGCAAAGTAAAGAATAAACATAGCATAAATATAATTTTGTGGTTTATGGTATGAAAGCATAGTTAAGGCTTTTCTAAACTGTCCTTTGTTAAATCAGTATGTAAATAATTAGTTATTAATATTTACAATAATCCCACCTGACACATAGTATCCCAGTCATGTGACTTTTCACACTCTGAGGCTTGCTTGTTTTAGCGAAGAGACCTTTCTCTTTGCTTCCAGTTCCTTTCCAGCGGGCCTCAGGCCTTGACATGAGACAAGCGCGGCCATCAGGTGTAAAGACAGTGTTGGTCTTAGGTGGTGCTATGGCAGATAGCAGGTGTCACGCTCATTCCTCCCTGCAGTTTACGGAAACTTGGAAAACTAGCAAGGGAAATGGAAAAAATTGGATTATGGCCATTGCTCATACATCTCCGATTTGAGGATGAAAAGCAAATAGCAGGTGAACTCAGAAAATAAGATGCTGGAGGAGTTGCTATAGTGAAGTTACTGTCGCTCAGTGTGGAGGTGTGAAATGGCACTGTGAACCTACAGGAGCCAAGGTGTTGTCTTTCATCTGCCTCATCCCTGGCCAGCATTCACCTTCTAAATGCTCTAAACAAGATTTAGGAGCCACCCTGGCACCTGGCTGCTTTGTTGGTTTGGGATTCCTTGTGTACTGCCTGCACTTGAATCAGTTGTTGGAGATACAATGAAAAAGGACAAAAATTTGGTTTCCAAGGACTTAATGGATGAAGACAGTAGCTTATACAGCTTAGTAGAATGGATGTTGCAGAGTAGTGTGTGTAACTTGGGGCGGGAGGAGGGAGATGAGAGCCCTAGGGAATTCCCTGGGAGGAATGCTTGTAGGGCCTGCCTGTAACCACACGCAAGAGCAAACAATATGCTGGGGTTTAGGAGGGTGCATGGCAAGAGATTAGGGGCACAAGTAAAGGCCTTGTGTGTCTTTCTGTAGATTATGGTTTGCTTATGAAACAGGGGGCCTGTACAGTTGGAAGAGTTTCAGTGTGATGAGATTTGAGTTCTGAAAGATCATTCTGGTAGGTGGTGTTCTAGTGGACAATGAAGAGGAGAAGGGCACAGGGAACTTCCATGGGTGGAAGGGCACAGGGAACTCCTGTGATGGTTAGCACAGGGAGCATGCAGAGCTCGGTGAGGCAGGCCAGAGGGCTCAAGGAAGTGGATGTGACATGTGTAAAGGCAGCAGAGTAGAGAGAACTGACTGACTAGAGGGCATAAAAGGCATCTGAGATGACTTTTCCATTATGTCTTTGAGCAACTAGGTATTAATTCCATTAACTTCCTGCTCATGAAATAAAATGCTCCAGGAAGTCCAAGGAAGGTAGAGGTCTGAAAAAGTGTCCAACAATTAGGCATCTGGGGTGTCCTTGGTAAATTTGCTGAAACTAGACAGCTTAATGACTCAGCCACAATTTAAAACAGTGGCCTGGCAATTCTAATAATGAAGTTGAAATCAGATCATCTTTCTTTGTGGAGGCAACTCTGGGCCCTGGGATGTCCCTTGGCCTATCATAGCTGCCTGGAATCAGAGATAGAGAATGTAAACAAGAGACTGAAGAAGAAAGAGTGGGGCTGTAGGGCTGGGGTTTTGCCTAGTGGGGTGTTAGATTCATCAGGAGGCAGGTTCTTAGAGGAGAAGGGAGAAGAGTTCCTATTGGCTGTGTTTTTACAGATGGAGAAACTGAGGTTTGCTGATAAACTCACTTCTGTGGGAAGAGCCCTACTTCCCTGTAAAAGAGATCTAGATCTGCTTGACTTCTTGTCCTGGAAGGATATTTTAGGGTCTTTATCTACATAAATCTCGGCCTCGCATTCCAGGTAAAGCTACTGATTCCTGGTATTTGTGGGTGGTGATTGTTAATAGTAGTAGTATGAGTAAGGTTCTAGGATTTAGAGTCAGATCTAAATTTGAATTTCAAATGGGGGAACTTGGTTAACTTTCTTGAACTCAAACTGTTTTTCGTCTGAAAATAATATTCTCACAGGCAATTTAGAAGGTAAAACTTGATGCGGTAATTGTAATTGTAATCTCTCTCTCTCTTTCTCTCTTTTTTTCTTTTTTGGTAATGTTTTGTTAGTACCAGGTCCACACACAGAATAACAGCAGAGAAGTGGCAGCTGTTCATTATGCTCTTTGTATTTTTATTGTTGTTACTGAGAACAGTTGGGACTTCCTTCCCCTAAGAGGTTGTGTTACTTCATGGAGCTCCACTATAATATGTACAGAAATGGACTTGCTCTCATTTATTCTTCCCAGTATTTAACATACTTCTTCGGTGTGAGATGTTTTCCGCTCTGGATAGTATTTTGCCATTTGTTCTGCTTCTCATCCTTGCTCTTATTGAATACTTGTTGGAGTTGCTCCCTCCATCATCTAGGTTCCTCAACCTGTCTTTCAGATTTTTTCTTTTTATGAGTCATTTTTGATGCTTTTGTTCCCTCTGATATTTTGTTGAGTGTACTGATAAAAGCATTCTTGGGTTTTTAATTTTATTGCCTCTATCTTTATTTTCACATGTTGAATCACTGTTTCTTTTCCATAACTGCATGTTTTTATTTCATATATTTTGTTATTGCATTGTGGATTTGATTCCATTTTTTATCTCATAGGTATTTAAAGTTCCATGACATTCTTTTGTGTTCTCACACTTGGGAATATGCTCTGTCTCCCCTGTAAGTGCAGATGATGCAGCAGACATGAGTGGCCAGAGGATGGCTGGTGGCCCTCCCTAATGGGATGGGCTGCAGCTGGTCTGCTGAAGGTCTGAGTCCCCAAAGTGTTACCTCTTTAACCAGGAAAGGGTGCACTTGCCTGATCGCCTTGAGCTATGAAGTGAGTCTTTTCTTTCAAACTGAAACTTACTGAAACTTATTGCTCTGGGCTTTCAAACCTGCTTACTTGTGACCTGGCACCTACCCATCAGCTCTCCTGGGTCTCCAGCTTCTAACTGAAGATCTTGGGATTTCCAATCATAATTGCTGCATTCTGTCTTTCTGTTTTTCTCACTCTCTCTCTGTTTCTCTGTCTGTTTCTCTCTCTCTCTCTGTTTCTTTCTTGCTCTCTCTCTTTGTTCTTTATATAGGTATAGGTCTATTCACACATATTCTGTTGCTTCTGTTTTATGCATCATCTTGATTAATACAGATTTTATAGAAGAGTGCTTCTAGAGGAACAGAATTTTAAAGATGCATTTTCTGAATTAGGTCTGGGGTTTTTGGAATTCACTCTCCAATCGAATTAGATTAAAAGATGTTAGTGGCTTTATTTCCAGTGGTAAAAAGAACACAATAGCCCATGATCTTAGGTAGCAATAGGGACACACCAGCTATTATCATTGAATGTTCTTAATCAGCCACTTATAAGAATCAAGACTCCGGTTAATTGTGTATATGATACTTTTGGCCATTTTGGGCAAACCAACAAATAGAAAGAGATTACCTGGTTGCTTCTAATGTCATTGAGCAAAGTGAGGAAAGAAAAGGATGAACTCAGAGATTTAAATTCCTAGTTGAAGCACCACATCAATGATCTAAAGGCTTTGTGTATTTCCTGAAATAGATCCTTATTTCTTGTAGCTGTGGACTAAGACTGTTGAAGATTTAATCCAAAATCTTATCCTGTGTCTGGCTGAATTATAACATAAGATGAATCTGCAGCTGCATGTAGTGTCTACTGTTAAAGAAAGGCTGATTTCCTTCCCTAGTTTGGGAAGGAAAGGGACCAGGAAGGTGAAATGGAAATGTGCGTGAAGACTTAACTGAAACTAGGGACAGCCTTGCCACCCCTCGTTGGAGTGACCTCCCCTCCACTGTCTGGGAGTGCTTATGGGGGCCTTCCTGAGGAATATGTTTTTGCAGCACAGTGCTGAGCCCCCTCAGGACCTACTCTCATCACCTCTCTTTGCTTCTAGACCTGTAGCTTCAGCAGGTCTCCAAAGTTGAGGTATACACTGTCCAAAAGAATTATCTGAGTCTCCCAGGTTGTGAGAGAAATCTGAGGAACATGTGTAGGAATGAGTATTACTAGTGTGGGAGGAGGGACATAAGGTTAGATCAAGCCAAATTTATTGACGTGGACTCACTGAGCAGAGATTCTTTATTTAATGTTGCAGCCCAGGGGGTTAGAAAGGGCTCAGGCAGTTTGTTGGTTTGGTCAAAATGAGCCAAAAGGTGATCCAAAGTGAATGATTTGGAAATGATGGATTTACTTTGGTTTAATGCAAAAGAAAGGGTTTAAAGCCTTAGAGAGATTGAAATGTCAGAATGGATTTATCATTTAAGACCTATTCATGCACCCTGTAAGGGTCCAGAAGATATCCTTTTCACCAGAACTATAAGGAACATTTTACATAGGAGCCCCAGCATCCTCAGAGTTGTGTGACTAACTGCTTTTTCTCTGTGGAAAAACATTACAGTGGGAATTGCAGTCACTGAATTGGGAAGACTAAATACAGTGAAGCAGTTGGATCCTGGATGGTGTGGCCAAGTGGTGGCAATGAGTCTCCAAATGCAAGGTGGGCAGAGTTACCATAATGGTCACCAGATTAAAGAGCAGCTAGAATATAGTAGTCTGATTTGTGTGAATTTATGGGATTGGCTAGTTAATTATAACTAGCCAACTTCCAAAAGTAGAATGTTGTAGTAAGGGGTTGTGAAGAGAACAATTAAAAACAGGACATGGAATTTATAATATTATTTTATGATGGTCACCCAGAGTTAACACAAGAAACTGCAGGAAATCTATCCACAACACCAAAGACATAGAATATTCAACCAAGGGCCTGATCCCACAGCAAAGTCCCACACGAGTCCAGATGAAGACCCAGAGCTCATGACAATGCCTCCCACAAGTCCAGCTGGAGGTCTAGAGCCCGAAAGAAGGACTCACGCCAGTCTTTTTTATGGATCTGTGCAGGGAAGGCCTAAAGGTCAGTGGTGGAAGCTAGAAAATCTATGCCAGCAGGGTGAAGGAGCTGTGCTGGTAGGTTGAGGGTTCTATACTGGAGCCGAGAAGTCATGCTCAAACAAAGACCGGCTGCCCTGAAAAGTACTACATCCATCCTCAGCGACACAGAGGCCCCGAGCTCCTCCAGTGATAAGCACAGGCGAGTACATGCCAGGAAGCCAGTGTGACGAGTTCATCTTGGAGATTAAGCAGCACACGTCTTCTCCTCTGGAGCCAGGATGCAATGCTCGATGGAAGGACCAGAGCTTCTCCAGGAGAACCAATGGCTCAAATAACAACATGTAGGAGAACCTACTATTCCTCAGTGCTTCCCTTCTCCTTCTCCACATCTCTGTTTATGCTGGCAACTTTCCTCAGGTGAAACATCTACATTCAGCACCATGGTGATTTAATTCCACTGGGTTTAAATTGACCACCAGTTTCCAATCCTTAACATGGATTTTTCCCCCTTGTTTTGTGGTGCTTGGATTGAACCAGGGGCCTCATGTGTGCTAGACAAATGCTCTACCACTGAGCTATGCTTCCAGCCTGACAAAAAAATTCTTACTTGATCTCTGTTTGCAGAAAAGTTCTAGATCAAATGCACAAAAGTAGCCTGAATCATTAAATCAGAGCAATGGCCTCTCAGTCCAGGTTGTGCTGGATTTGAGCAAGTTTATACACCCTTTGCATAAAGAGGAGGCCAGGTCCCCTTCAGAAAGGACCACAGTATATTACTAAAAAAAATTTTGTTTTCTTTTTTCTTGCCTGTTATTCCAGGGTAACTGTAAATTTGAGTAAAAGAACTAATGAGATCTTATAGGGACTACTAGATGATGTCTCTAAATTGGAACTGATTCCAGGAGTTCCAAAAGATTGCTATGGGCCACCTGTCAGAGTAGAACCCTGCAGGGTTCAAGTGACCAATGAAGTTTTAGCTCACGTGTGACTCTCAGTGAGCCTAGTATACTCTGAGCCTATCCTGTGGTTATTTCCTCACTTCTAGAAGGTATAATCGAAACAGGCACACTTAGCAGCTGCCAAATTCCCACATTAATTCCCTGACTTAAAGCAGTGAAAGCTATTGTGATCACAAGGCCACCTCAGCTTCCTTTACCTAGGAACATTATAAACTGAATGCAGTACTACGTTTATGAAGAGATTAGTGCTGCTACAGGGACTTGAAGGATGCAGGGATGGTTTTTCTCTGCACATCTAATTAGACTCTGCTGTTTGACATGTGAGGAGACAGGTGGATCTTGGAGAGTGACAAGTGATTATTGTGATTTAAATAAATGGTGACTCCAGTTGCAGCTGCCGTACAGATGTAGTTTTCATGGCTTAAAGCAAATGAACTTATTTACTCCCTGGTACTGGTATGCAGTTATTGGTGTGGCAGATTCCTTTTTCTCTCTCTCAGTAAATAAAATGCCTACTAGAAGATAGCTGCTTTCAGCTGGTAAAGGCCAGCAGAATACTTTCACTGTCCTACCCCAGGAGTAAATCAGTTCTCTAGGACTACAGTATATCATAGTTTAGTTTTCAGAAATGTTGATTGCCTTTTCATCGTATAAGATATCACATTGGTCTGTTACTTTGATGGTATTATGCTTATTGGACCTTGTTAGAAAGAAGTTGGAATTACAATAGACTTATTGGTAAGACATTTGCATGTCAGAGGGTGGAAAATAAATCTGATTAAAAATAGAGACCTGTGTCAGTGAAATTTATAGAGTCCACTGGCTTGGGGTATGTAGAGATACCCCTTTAAAGGTGGAAGATAAGTTTGTGTATCTGGCTCCACCTACGGCCAAGAAAGTGACACAATACAGAGTTGACCTGTTTGCATTTTGGGGTATGTTACAGTAGCTCATGTACTGAGTGACTTGAAAAGCTGCTAGTTTTGAGTGAGGCCTGGAACAGGAGAAAGGTCAGCTGTAGGCCTCAGTGTAGTTGGCTGTGCCACTTGGGCCATTCAGTCTTGAAGATCCAGTGGTAAGCAGGGTGTCAGTGGCCGGTGCGGGAGGTGTTCAGAGCCTTTGGCAGGCCCTTGTAGGGAAGCCACAGCACAGGTGCTTAGGTTTTGGAGGAAAGTCTGACCTTCCTCTGCTGATCACTACTCTTCCTTTTGAGGAAAATTTCTTGGTATGCTGCTGGACTTTAGTGCTAACAGGTCTGCATATGAGCTGAGCTGCCTGTTGTGAGTGTAGACATCACAGAAGCATCCCATCATCAAGTGGCAGTCGTAGCATATGAAGTTCTATGAAGTAAGTTCTATGAAGTAAGTTCGGTGAAGAAGTAACTCATGTGCACCTGCTCCTGTGAGGAACTCAGATGCACCTGTAGTGAGGCTCTTGTTACACTACCTTCTCTCTCCCAGCCTGTACCTGTTCCTTGCAGTCAGTTGACAGAGGAAGAAAAGACTCAGGACTGGTTCTCAGTTTTTTATGCATGATCTGTAGGTGCCACCCCAACATGAATAGCTGTAGCACAACAGGCCCTCTCTGGGGCATACCGCAAAGGCATCATTAAGGGACATCCTCTCCCTAGGCAGAACTTTGGGCGTTGCTCCCTTGTTGTGTACTTAACTTGAAAGAGGAGTTGACCAGGTACATGATTATATTTTGGCTATGACCACTGATTTGGTGAAATGGTTGGGAACTTGGAACCAGTTGGAAAATTCATGACTTGGATCCAGTACTGCATACAGTCTCAGGTCATGCAATGTAATCAAGGTTTAAAAAAAAAAAAAAACAAGAACAACAACAACAACAAACAAAACAAAGTCAATATCACCTTGATGTTGGATCTTGGTGGACACCTTCACACAGGGAGAACTGGGTTATTTTCATGGAGAACTCTGAACCCTGGCCTCAGGACCATGTCCATGGATTTAATTTGTATCACCTGTGGTGATATTTCTTAAAAAGCCAGAATCTGAAGCAGCAGGCAGGATTGAGTAACTAATGAAACTCAAAACATTTCATGTTGATCTGTTGTTTGGATCTAGGATTTAGGGGCACACTTTAAAACACATGTTTCAGCTATACCTCAGAATTGACTGAGTACACAAAACACATTGAAATCTGCCAGATAGTGTTACTAGGGCTCAGTGCACCCACTTCTTACATTGAGATCCCTGCCTTTCCGTTGAATGTTACCCTGCAGCAACAATCACCGTACTTTGTCATGGCTCCTCATATCTTTGCTGTTTTGCTCATTCAGAGAAGTGAAACCGAATATTTTAGGGTTTATTAGACTGTTTAAGAAATGGAGTACATATAGAATAGCTTGAGAATTGGGCAACGATTTCATCCTCTGTCACACAGTGCTCCTTGTCATACATTGCTTCTGGGATAGCAATTTCTGTCAAAAAGTTACAGTATGTCCTTACCACTTTATTCATTCACTGGGTCCAGGACTGTGCAACTTACAGCTCTTCCCCAAAGTCAAAATGGCCATGAAAGATAAATATTCTGAATTTCTTCAAGATGTTGAAGCAGCTATAAGTGTGCAATTAAAGAAAAAGTAGAAAGAATGATAAGTGGACTCAAAGCAAGGCAGAAGATTTGAAAGAGGAATTAATGCCAGTGTCTTTTTTTTTTTTGCTTAAACAAGATAAAAATTTATTTTTTTACATTTTTTTATTTAAAGAGAAAAAAAACAAAAAGGGTAGAGATATTACAGAATTTCAAAAAAAGGATAAACAGTAAGAAATCACTAGTTGATAAATTACATATTGTCCTTTTAGAAATAGTTGTTCAAGTTACAAAATTAAAGCATACAAAGTGGACATTCAAGCAGTGAGACTGCAAACAGATCTGTTCAACAGTCCAACAAAACCTTAGAAATATGGTTATCAATCCTACACACTTAAATATACATGCAGTTATATCTTTTATAGCACTTTGTGTTTCCTCTCTTTGTTAGAATAGCAATTACACAGTTTTAAAATTTCATTTAAAGAGAAAAAAAAACAAAACAGAAAAAAGGGTAGCATCAATACAGAATTCTAAAAGAAAAAAAGAAAGAGAAAAAAAACACTAAGAAGTCACTAGTTGTTAAATTACATATTGTCATCTTAGATATAGTTGTTCAAATTACAAAATTAAAGGATGCATAGTACACATTCAGACGGTGAGAAACAGTTCTGCTCAAAGATCCAACAAAGATTCAGCAATTTGGTCATCTATTTTACACACTCAAACATACATGTAGTTATATACCTTAGAGCACTTTCTTTTCCTCTCTTTTTTACAATAGCAATTACACATTTTGGGTTTTGTCAGTGTGTCTTTTACCATAATGTAATTAAAAATTCACTGTAGTTTTTGATCACACCTGGTATTTGTGTCCCCTGTGAATGTCCATTCAAAAGAGGACCTCAGCAGTGGAGGGTTTTAAAAAGTGTGCAGGATGACCCATTCCAAGACTGCCACTTGACCTGTTCCCCTGGCCACCCTGTTGTCCTGTGGGCTCATAAATAAAGCCACTCTGGTGCCAGGAATAGAGGGTATGTGTGAGCTCATTAGCATAGGCTTCACTCACTAAGGCTGAGCTGGCTGTGGCCATTATTGACTGTCTGCAGAAGAGCCGCCCCTCACCATCTGGGTGTTATCTGATCTACCACAGACAACTTGGCTATTATTGTTGAGTCCAGTCTGCCAGAAGGAGGCATCAGTACTGATTTCCTCAAATGACACCATTCCCTAGGATGATCAGCCAGCAGTCTAGATGGAACGTTATTTTGTTTTTAATAGGAATAGATGATTATTTTAGAGACATATTTGCCTTCTCTGCATGCAGTACTTCTGCTCAAACTACATCTGCAGACCTATACAATGCCTCATTTAATGTCACGTATTCTGCATGGTATGGTATAGATGCCCTTTTAGAGGTTCCTTTTCTTGTCCTTATTACAATCTAGAAAGTTTATATTTATAATCCCACAGAAACATTTTTGGAATCCTGGTGAATTAATTCCAATTTACCACCTCCAGTGCCACCCATGGTGAGAATAAAGACATATATATATATATATATATATATATATATATATATATATATATATTAAGGGCAGCCAAGGGGTCCTGAGTCTGGTCCAGATGAAGAGAACAAAGGCCTCGACCTAGAGCATAACCTGAATTTTATTAATTTGTGAAGAAGGGAGTGACTTGTGGACGAGTGACTGTGAGAATGGTAGGAATAATGTGAGTGATGTGAGTTGAGCTAGCTAGGAGGCCAGAAAGCACCTCTGCAATATTCAGGGAGAAGGATATGCAGAAAGGTCAATCTGTGTAACACAATTGAGGTAGCATTTAATATTTAGGGGGCAGTGCTTCAGTTCTGATGTGTAAACCTTTTCTGCCCTGGGAAGTCATAGCCTCTTATCTCGAGGATTAACCCCAGTTGACAGTCCTGGAGCTGTGTGGCTCTGTCATCTCGCTGGGCTCAACCATTTAGAGGGAGACACTGAGACAGAGAAACAGGACTGTTGCCTGGCTTCAAAGATTACATATCAGGGAATCGAACCAGCGACCTCATGTGTGCCGTACGGGCTCACTATCCCCTGAGCCATTGGCCCAGATCAAAGATTACATATCAGTACATCAGCTGATCCTATTTACATTGCTTAGAGCCAATTGAAGGGAAAAGGAAATAGCTTAACCAACTCTGTACATGTCAGTACATGGAGATAGGACCAGATTTAGCCAAAGTGGAGGTAATTGCTCATATTCAAGGAGAGCCATCCAGGTGGTCTTCTAGAGTATAGCTTCTGATCAGGGAATCATTCACACAAATGAAGTGTGCCAGTGGCCTTGTCTTGTTTGGTACTTTGGTAGGACAGTAGAATGGCCTTAAAAGGTGCTGTTACAGTGGTTAAATAGCTGGCAGTTCTTTGTATGACTGGAGCAAGATTCTCCTGATACCTGTACATGTTCTGAATCATTGTCCATCATGGTACTCTTTCTTCCATGGCCAGGATTTGCAGGTGTCAGGGGGCGCAAATGAGCGTGGTGCTGCTCACCATCAATCCTAGAGAATCACTAGCAAGCTTTTCGTTTCTTGCCCCATGACTTCATACTGTGCTGGCCTAGAGTGCTTAATTCTGAAGGGTAGAATGCCTTTATCAGGAGTTGTAAGCATGGTTCTTTGGAACTGGAAGTTAGGACTGCTACGCTACCCAGCCACTTTGGATGCCTCCGGCTGAACAGGTATAGAAGGCGGTTACAGTGCTACTGACGTAGTTGATTATGACTAACAAGGTGCTGTGGAAGGAGAGAAGAGCACGTCTGCAACACAACCTTTGAAATGTCTTCAGAATTGCTGTGCCTTATTTAATGGGTAATTACAGCAGCTAGCCAGCCAGGACTGTGAATAGCCTGGACTCTTCAGGAATCAAGGCTTGGGTAATCCTACCAGGTAAAGAATCACAGGCAGACATAACCAGACCCTGTCTCCAGAAAACAAAGTCATTGAAAAGAATACATAGGAAGGATGGGTATTGTGTACATGTGTAATCCTAGCACTTGGGAGGTTGTGGAACGCAAGTTGGAGGCTAGCTAGCTTACATAGCAAGACCATTTCCAAAGCAACAAAAGAGTTCATGCTGTCTGTAATGCCAGCAGACTAGAAGGATCAGGCAGTAGGATCAAAGGTTTGCGCTTAGTCTGAGCAACCAAGTGACATAGGAGCAATTCAGTGAGACCTTGTTTTAAAGGAATAAAAGAAGTCAGGATGTAGCTCAGTGTAAAGCCCTTGGATTCAGTCTTCAGTGTGATTCTGACTTCCCCACCTCCTCTGGCAAATACATAAAAAACTTGATAATATTGGTGTGCAGTATTCTGGGAATTGTACCAGGTGGAAGTTTAGTTAATGTATAAGTGAGAACTATAGAATCATGAGTTACTTTAAAGAAGTAGAGTTGAAGCATCTCCTTTTGCAAGTTGACCAAAGTTTAAAATATATTCATTCAATGTCTTTGGTTCACATAGTTATAAAACCTAGTAATATTTTCATATCTCGAACTTCCATCCCTAATGCTGCCTCTGAAAGAGACGAGGATGACTGGGAATCCATCAGAGTCATGTTTAAAAAAGGTGATCTTGGGCATGTAACAAGAATCTTTAGTCCATCAGTTGAAGAAGGGTGATAGTTGTTTCCTTGCAAATGAAGTTTTACAGGAGAATTATACTCATCTACCGAAAGTGAGTATATTTGTCTTTGCTTTCATGGTAGTTTGTGCTGCTGGTACTGAACCTTTTCCCAGAAATGGAGAACCACGGCATGAAGTCAGACAGATTACCTTGGATTCCACAAGTGTTTTTCCAGGAATTTACAGAATTGCTAAAAATTATGATTCATCCAGATCTAGAGAGAAAACCATCAGCAGTGGTACTGATAAAGCATTCAGTATTGTCTGCATCTAGAAAGAATACTGAATGATTATGAATAAAATGAATGCTGAAAAGTTCAAAAATTCACTTTTGCAAAAAGAACTCAAGAAAGCCCAAATGGCAAAAGCTGCAGCTGAGGAAAGAGCACTCTTCACTGACCAGTGGCCACTAGCTCCTCCAGCCAGAGTGATAGAACCTCGAGACTTACTGCAAAGGAAAGAACTGCTTGGTCAGCCTTATCATATATTAAACTCATTTCCCACCTCCTCCCAAAAAATGTGACAAGAGGAAGCAAGGTTGAAATCACTGCTAGAGTCCACTTTGCAGTTAATTTCTTGATTGCTCTCTGTAGTTTTACTGTAGTACCTTTTAGCATTTTTATTTGTGAATTACAGTTGAAAGCTGTATTCTGACCACTGCTGTATTAGGCTTTGGCTCTTTACCAGTATGGTCTTCTGCAGGATGTCAGTCACTGTTGGATGTTACACCAGGCCTTTGCAGGATTATAAACTGTGGTGGTGTGCTGTTTACTATTTGTTGTCTGTTGCATTGTAATAAAAGGTATCTTTCTCCATAGTAACTTGTAAAAAAAAAAAAAAAAGAATCACAGGCAGCTGAGGTGCCGTGGAAGACAACTGAAGCACTGAGTGAGGAGAGGGAGGAACTGTAGTTTTAGAGTATCAGCCATGACCATCTGATAGAAAAAGAATCACGGACTGTAATTGTCAGGAGTATTTTCTGTTTATTTTGTTATGGCTGTATTTGTACGTGTATTATATTAAATAAATATATCAAATAAATGTCCTTGTTTTATATCTGTTAGCACCTTAACATGTAAGATGCATTGATCTTATGTCATAGTACTTAACATTGATTTTATATCACAGTATTTAACTTTGGGATATTGAAGAGGAGAGTGGCATTGCTCAAGGCTTTACCTCCTCTTCTGGGGAAGAGGTTGGTGCATTTTGTGTTGTACACAGTGTAGTTGTGGCATGCACGTGCACACATACACACGTACACCCTATTGTATCTCTTTCTTGGGAGAACCTTAACCGACACAGTCATTCCATCATTCCATGTTTGCCTCTCCTGATCTCTGTGAAACAACTTGAGAATCCTACATGATCTAGGTAGCCACTCCACCTGAGATTCAAGGTAGATGACATGATTTCATGCACTGCTGCTGACTTGCGGTTAGTTTTTATAGTCTGTGTTCATTGCTAGAGCTTCTGTTGTCACCTGGGCCACACACTGCCATTCAGTATTCTAGTTTCTCAGGTACATGTCATCTCTTTTGGTGAACAGCTTAAGAGCTTTCCCAGGCTCTCCTTAGGATGGTTTCATATCAGAATGGTAGTGTTGGGATCCATGAGCATATTAGAGACCTATGGAAATCAGTGGGCTGTTCTTTATGCTTTTTTATTTTTAAATGTGGTTATAGAGCAGTTGGGTGATAGAGTGGAGGGGCTGCAGGCACAGAGAATGACAGACATGAAGAGGAACTGTAATGTCCCCAGAAATTCAGGCATCAGTGGGAACTTAGTCCCATGAGTCAGAAGATAAAACGTATCGCTGCTGGTCTGTCCCAGGCCGTGTCTTAGGTAATCTTACGGGTCTCAAATCTGGTTGTGTAGCAGGAAACCAGGAAGATGTGTGGGGTGTAATTTTTTGGAAGATTCTGAAAACCTGGCATGTTTGATTCTATCAGTGAACCAGGAATAATTTTACTAGTAGCAAGTATGACCATTTTAGGTATGAAGTTTATCTAACCCTGACTGCATGCTGCTGGAGAAATAAAAACCAGTGTCTCATCTTTTATGTGAGTAATCATTATCTGCTTTCTCTTAGTGGACAAGAGAAAGCCCTGAAAAGGTGTAAGAAAAAATTGTGGGCCAAAAATTTGAGAAAATATGTCTATTATTTGATTTTAGCAACATAAAGCAGTGTAACACTGGTGTTCCATGGCAGGAGAGTTTGAGAACCGCTGGACTTGTCCAGTCTCTTTTCCCCAGTGTAGCAGACTGGCTGCTCCTGCTGTGCCTTATGCAGGAGTCCAAAGGCACACAGCTGGGAGTAGACACATGACGGAACCTAGTTGCTTGCCCTGTTCATCAGGTGTTCTGTCTGCTTCTTGGAAAAGGCTTGCTTTTTTTGGAGAGAGTGAGAGAGAGAAAATAGGTACTGGAATGTATATCCTGGTGTGTGTGGCTCTGGGGCCAATTTAGTCTCAAGAGGTTTTGCCTATGAAAGCAGTGACCTTATCAAGCATAGACAATTTCCTGTGTCATTATGATGTTCCTTGGCAGAATATTATTTTTCTTGGTGAATATATTGTGATATAAAACATGTACAGAGAGCCAGCTCTGTTTTTCATGAGTGAATTAGCCGTATTGTAGTTTATCTGTGGCAAATCTTGCTTTCCAGTTTATTGACAGTGCCTCCTGTCATTAGTGACTTGCTTGGATAAGGTCTTGGCTTTCTCTCCTCTTGTTCTAACTTTTTAAGCAGCCCGAGTCACAGCCAGGAAGTCCTTTGAAACCAAAACCCTTAGCCCTTACTTGTGTTTCAAGGATGGGTTAGGAAATGGTAACTTTGCCTAAAACTTTGCTTTGGTTTCTCTGTTGGGTCTTTTATCTTTTCACCAACCTCATGTGTGTTCCTGTTCTGTCTAGAGAAGTTGGACTGAAGGTCATGATGGGGCCCTGGGGGCTCCCCAGCCGCCTCTGGGTCAGTGCTTTACAGTCCAGCTTTGTTAAGATGCGGAAAATGAATTTCCAGATCCTCTGTTGGACCAAATAGAAACATAAAACCTCAAAGAAACACTTGAAGGCAGCCTTGCATTCTCTGCCTAATTCATACATCTTGTTTCAGTACTCAAAATGTGCAAGATGGTGTGTGCAGTAAGTACTCTGTGAACACCTGCAGTCGCTTGTGTCACTTGTTACTATTTAAACAGACTGCTCCATTAGTGAGCAAGACTAGCTTACCTGTAGAATTAAAGATTATATTTTAAATTATTTTAGCTTTATAATTTTGATTATATTGAATAAAATGGTTATTGAGTTGCAAGAGTAACTGAAAGTTACTCAGAGAATAACTTCTAAAAGTACACTCAGAGAATATTTATTGGAATATTTATACTTTTGTTATTTTAGCAAACTAAGCTTGGCCAGTGATAACATCAGAATTCACAGATTTATACCAGTAGCAACAACTGAAGGAGTTTTTTTCTGTGCTTTGAAAAATTTTTAAAAAGAATTATTACAGTAGAGTTAGTGTCAGACCTGGGTTGAGCCCTAGTTTTTCTAGTGTCAAGGTTTCTACATATAAAGTGGGATTGCATAGTATTCACTCATCAAGTGTTTGTGAAGATTAAATGAAAGAATTCACATACATGCTTAGCATAATGCCTGGACTCTGCACTGGTGTCAGCTGCTGTTATTCTTCTGAAAAAGTCATTATTCACAATTCAGATGTCAGACGTTTGCTTCTATATCTATTTATAAAGAAAATTATTGTGTGTAGCAAAAATTGATTGGAAAATGAGGCTTTCCGTTGTTTTTCAGTGGGGGAGAAATTCATGTTTATCTTTCTTTAAAGTATGTCTGTGTTTAAGGTTAAATAGATCATTTAATTCTAAAATGGATGAATTGTATTTTTATCTGAAACATTTTTGTTGGCTAACTTGTTCATGGTGCTGTATAGCATGACTATAAAACTGCATGTTTATACATAATATAAAGAATTTTTAAAAGTAACTTTTTTTGGTCTAAATTTAATAAGTGATATAATTCTAAAAATTTCGAGGAAACATGCAGCACACTTTTTTTAGTGAACTATATTCAGTATCCAGGGCACATAACTGCAGAAATTCCCCCTCTCCCTGCCCAATTTTTGATGATTTCTTTTTCCGTAAGAGGTAACCCTGAAGATTCTGATGTAAGCAATGTATTTGTCAAAATCCACCAGAGACTTGGCTCCTTTCCTTCAGGTGGAAGGTATTAATTATGAACACACCATTTATGCTGGTTAACAGAAAGCTACAGTGACCAGACCATAGAGTCCTGGCTTGTGTGAAGGTTGCGGGAGCACGCAGAAGGGATTTGCTAAGCCCTCGTTCAGCCTTCATGCCTTTCTTCTCCTAATGCTGAAGCTACTGTTTTATTAGCAACTGCATGACCAGCAAAAATTCAATCAGTGTATACCAAGGAGTGAGAGGTCTGGATTCATGATTCTTAGTGAAGCTGGAAGTTCCTGTGCTGAGGTCTGCTGAAACATCATATCTGTTTAATGGATGGGAGATGTCATTTTATTTTGAGGTCTAGATTGTATCTATTTTGAAGTTTATTGGAAAGGTTGCCTCACAGTTCTTTCACATTTGTCAGAAAAAACCGGTTCATCACAGGATACATTTATGGTTTACTTTCATATCCTATTCTCTCACCATGCTTAAGCAAGTACTTTCTTTCTATAAATTAAGGGATCCCTCCCTGGGGAGTTACTTGAAGGTTAACTGAGAAACTTTTGGTTTCTGTTTCCATTATGTATACAAATGAGTTTTTTTTTTTTAAACATTACTAGTAGCATGAAGGGAAAATAAAAGTTGGAACCAGCAAGGTGATGAAAAGGCTGCTGTGGTGCTTTCATGAGGAGGGAGGTACTGATGTGGTTTTGGGGACTGAGGTTTGTTTTTGTTTCAACTACCATTTTAGAGACAATAATGAACCAGAACTGTATCAGGCAGGCGGGTCTTAATGCCCATTTCCAAACAGAGATGTCTCTCTTAGATACATGCGGAGAGGCTAACATAGACCGCCTGTATTCGTTCTGCTTCTCAGCTTACCCTTGAGGAAAAAAGAATCCTGTTGAACAGTGCCAGCACTAGTTTGGGATGAAACTCATAATTGAATTGGGTAATAAAGGAATTTAAAATTTCCTGTTTTTTCCTGTGGCTGTCTTTCACAAATCAGACTCATGGTGAAATACTTTTGCAAGTGTTCCCATTCATCTCGGACTGACGCAAGATGCCTAGTGCCTTGCGGTTTCCTAATTACTACTAAGCCCTAATTTCTTTGGCACGTCTCTGTTCTGTCTGTAGATTTCCTTTTGGCAGCAAAAATGTTTACTAACGTGACAAGATGAACACTGGCATCTCTAGTCTGGTATAGGCAACATCTGGATGTCGAGATGCTTGGGATGGGTGCTCTTATGTTCTGGTCTGTTCTTGGTAGTGGGCTGAGATGTGGATTTCTTACCACTTGCATCTTTCTAGGCCTCACTTTGAATGCACAGGTGCTTGAATTTCACTAGAGAAATGATATTGTAATGCTCACATTCAGAGAGAAGAGAAAAACTTGAGTGCACTTAAACTTCTGTTTCAGGGAAGTGCTTCTGGGGACCTTGCTGCTTGTGGTATGGCTCCCAGAGAGCCAGTAAGATCCGGACCAGTCTTCTGAATGAGAACTTGCTTTTTTAAAAGGTGTCAGGCAACTTGGATGTACAGCAAAGTTTGAAAAATTCTGCTCTAGAACATGTTGAGTCAGTAAAGTATCTGATTGGGCTACATTGCCGTTAGAAATGGAGTTTTTAGCGCATTTATCAGTCATTGCAGTACTTTGCACACAGGCTAAATTCCTTGCGAATATGAGGGAATACAAGTTTATTACATGCATAGCTGGAGGGAAAAAAATCTGAGTTAGTTGGTATGTGTTTTTCTTTAATAGAAATTTTGTGATTGTTTTAAGCTCTCTTCTACAACTTTAGTAGAGAAAACCTGTGGCTTTGGTTTCCTTGTTTAAAATCCAGAGTGCTTTTTTGCTTTCTCTTCATTTTAACAGGGCATTGAAGAAATAAAGCATGGGCACTTGATGTGAATAAAGAAAATAGAAGTGTATCAGAGTAGAATTTAAAAGTTTTTATGCACAGAGACAAAAGTAGTAGTTATTCCCATACAAATTTAAAGTATATTGATTTTGATCATAGTTTGTTTTTACCTGACTGTAGGATAAAGCAACAGTAATTAGTTTTGGGTTATATCATGAAGTTAAAAATTTTTTGGAGTTAAAACTAAAATTTCAAAGCTTTGTTTTAGTAGTTATCAAAGAAATACTCTAAAATCAATGAATTTTTAGTTAGGAAAGGCAGTACTTGATTGTATTTCACATTCTTATTTGTTTCTTCATATTTCTTGCCATTAATTTGTTGAGCATATCCTTTGGCTAATAATGTGCAAGGCAGGTCTTCATTATATTGAACACCTTTTTTTTTGAAGGCCATATTTTTCAAGTTCACAGAAATAGTGACATGTAGATAATTACACTACCCTAGGAAGTATTTTTGAGTGATTGATAAGTTCTCTGCCTATACTATTTCTCCTTCACATTTTCAGCTTCCAACTAAGCTATATATAATGTTACATATATAGAAGAATCAGCTTTTAAAGTATTATATAGTACATTTAAATTTCTAAGCTCTGAATCAGAAAGTGGTGTCAACTGAAAAGATTTAGAACAAGAAAAATCATACCATCTATTTAGATTTTTCTTAACAGTTAGTAAAACTTATGAATATGCTGCCTTTTTGAATCATTAAAAAAATATAAAAGTAGAACTAATACTCACGCCTAATATATGCCGAAAATAATGAAAAATTTAAATTTCTTTTGTTACTTCTTTACACCTTAGTTTCTTTTATAAGTAGGTTAGCTTAGTTTCATTTATAAGTAGTTTAGTTTCATTAGTTTCATTTTATGAGTAGGTTAACTTAAAATGTTTTCAAACTGACCATTGTATTTAGTTTCATTTATGGGAAGTTCTTATTTGTGACATCCGTACAACTTTCAGTACCTTTCAGCAGAGATGCTGATTCTTACTGTGTGACAAAAAGAACGAACCACTTGATAATTGTTTCCGTTTTCTCCAAGCATCTTCGGGCAGTTCATTTGTTTACATACTGTCTATCCCTAGTGTCACTCAGTCAGGTGTCATTTCAGCCTGTCCATTCTTATATTGGATAAATGTGATAAAATTGTCATTTTAATCTTTCCTGTTATATTATAAAAATTAATGAAAAATATGCAGTTTTTGGTCATCCTGTACATAAATAATTGAACTGGTAAGTAATTAACAAGAACCTGGCATTGTGGCTGACCTTGGATTTCAACATTCTTAAGGAATGCTTCAAGTGCCCTATTAGCACTCCTTTGCTCACAGTGCCTGAATCTGAAAACCTTAAGAAGACAATTAGGTTCTCATTATCTATGGCTCTGGACATATGGTACTAATCTGCTTTGTCAGTTAGTTGCAATTAGGTTGAAATGTTGAGCTGTCATATATTGGCAGTACGGAAGTAGAATGCTCCTTTATAAATAGGAGAGCCATTTATGAGAAAGGTCCAAAATAAATTTGGGTGTTTGGTCACATGTCTCACCTACAAAAGACATCCACCCAAATGGTAATTACCCTTCATATCAGGCCATAGATCTACTTCAAGTTTGGAAGCTGTCCAATTTTTTTGGTTCATTTATTATAATAAATTATCAAATTAGGAGAATTCTTATGTTTTTGCAGTTCACCTCCTTCCATGTTTTGTCAGGAAATAGTAAAGATAGTAAAGATCAACTTGATTGTGGAGAATTACTAATTGGTAGGAAAAACATTTTTATGATTTAATATTTGCATTGTATCATACACAAAGCCTCACAATTAGAGTTAGTCTGTTTACATTTTTGAAGTTGTCAACATTTATCAAGTATATACTTGATATATTTATACTGGTATTTATGGAGGAAATGAGAGAAAGCATCCTTTAAAGAAGAGCCTTACTTCTGGTTTAGAAAAATTATTTTTAAGAATAAAGTGTGGTTTTATGTGTGAACATTCTCTATTTTTATGATTATGAGTTAAAAAAAGATAAAGAACCATTATGAAACATTTGATTAATCAGCCTCTTTAAGGTTAAGAGTTAGGTTTAGTCATATGTGAAATAGGTTAAAAAACTGCAGGTAAACTGTTGATTACTAATAATTTTATGTGGTTCAACTTTATAATGCACTGAGTTTGGTCTAAATTAAGCTTCTCTTTTTTCCCTTCTCAATCAGAGGCTTTTTACTAAATTTGCTTTTAGCCAGGTAAAATTCAACAGAAGCTTGAGGCTAGTCACAGGTTCAGGTCTTTATTGATGAAATAGGTAGAAAAGAAGTCAGTTTTAAGCATACTCATTTGTATAATTGCATGCATGGGTACATTTATTGCTATAATTACGAGTTTAATGATCTAACCCTAAGGGTCTTCACAAGAATGAGCTTGGGTGGCACTAGACAATGAATGTCTGGAAGTGAGTGGCTCAGGTTTAGGTGGAAAATCTTTTACTGCATTTGGGTTGGAAAAGAGTTGGTGCATACTTGTGGTCACTGCCTTTCTTTCCTACTTTATGTGCCAAAATCTGAATTATAGATCTCAACCACTTCCCAGTATCTTAATTTAATTTTGAATACGAGTGTTTTTTAAAGATTACTTTTGTGTATTAGTTAATATAAATTATTAATAGTCTGAATAAAATCAAAATTTGTTTAATGCTCTTTTGATATTGAATAGACCTTCTGAAATAGAAGTAAAAGATTTCCCTAGTTGGATTTTTTTATGTATTCACAAACCATTTTCCTTTTAAGTCCAGAAAAATGTGGGTTGGGCCAACAGCTCGAGAAGAAAGACTAAATATATTTCATGAGTTTTTCCATTTTTGTGTCTAAAATCTACTATGAAACACCAAAATCACTTAATTTAAATTTTCAATAATGGTGATTGTATTTTGAGGTTGTATGTGTCATTGCGAAAAATAGAGAATGTTCACACATAAAACCACAAAAGTACCCTTATATATCTTTATATAAATGTATGATATAGACTAGGCAAAAATCATATTTTAAAAATCTCTTTTATCTGTAGTGCTCTATTCTTCATAGTACAGTTTTTACTGAATCTTTTGAGAAACATTTTTACACTCACACCAATTTATATCCTTTAAAATCTACGTTAATATTACATTCCATATATAATTCTGCCTCTTGCTGAAGTAGACATTCTTGTTCATGCATATGTATATAACTGGTCCTAGGTTCTTCAGTGTGTCCTAGGTTCCTAGGTTCTTCAGTGTATTGTAACTGTGAAATTCTTTTGTGGAAATGCTGGACCAGAAGGCTTCTGTACTGCTAAGTTGTCCTCTAAAATTATGTATGCTGGTAGTACCGTATGTGAAAAGCATCTTAATGTCACAATGGGTGTCTGTGGCTTTTTAGCACTTGTCTATCAATAGGTGAAAAGCTTGATATATCATATTGAGTAGAGTTAATGTCTTTTTTTATGTGTTTGTTTATAAATTCATTTCAATAGCAAGTTTTCTGTTGTTTGTCATCTGCTGTTTTCTTACTGGGCTTTTAGTTTTTTTTTTTTTCCTCTTTTTCATAATACAGTCTTCATATACCTGGACATTAGTTTTTATTTTTGTGATATTGGAGATAATTTTTTTCTCTTCTTAAGCTTCATTTGCTTTTTAAATATATTGTGTTTTTGGCCCTTTAGAGATTTTTAGTTTTCTGTTAGCCAGTCAGTTATCCAGCCTTTTTCATTATGATCTCCAGATTTTGTGTCCTTCTTAAAATAGTGTTGGCTCTAAAATTATAAATACATTTATGCATGCTTTTTCTAATATTTTTATGATGTCATTTTAAACCCTTGGTTTTTGTGTCTGAAATTTGTTTGAGTATAGAGTGAGGTAGAACTCTAGATTTATTTTTTCCTAAAATGTTAATTCTAACTGTAATTATTGAATAAATCATTTTTCCTCTATTGGTTGAAAAATGCCTTTATCTGATACATTCCAAATGTATTTAGGATTCTGTTTAGATTGGATTACATCATTGTTGTCTCTTAGCTATAGTTATTTTTTTCATAATTCATAGTATTTCATTACTGCCATAATTTCTTACTGTTCATCTTTTTTCAGAATTTCAGGTTATTCTTTTCCTTTTTATGTGATTCTACTACAGAATTTTGCTACCCTCTTTCCCAGCCCCACAACCTGTCATTGAATCAAATTTAAGGTTAACTAGGGTATAGTAGATGTCTTCATGATGTTGAATCTTCTAATACAACACCATGTGTTATCTTTTGCTATTTTAAAATATTTTCTCTTTATATGTCTTAAAAGAGTTTGAGGCTCCTTTGATAGTTCCTATTATTATCTTGTTAATCTATTTTTAGGTATTCAGATTTTAATGTTATACATAGGATATTTTCCTCTAATATAATTTTATCATGTTACAATTTTTAAACTGTAAAACAATTTTGAATATCAATTTTTTAATCAGTTAACAAATGTTGGAGTCTTTTCAGACATGCAATTATATCATTTACAAGAGTATGACTTTTGTCTTCATTTTTAGTCTAGCCTCTTTTGCTAATAGTGGTAACCAATTCAGATTCTTTTGAATACTTTCCAAATTGGCCAGTATATCCTTTGAATCAGAAAGATATTACTAAAATTAGTTTTCCTTTCAATAAAAGAACTGTAAATACTGTTCATCAAGAAATAAAGTCAGATAATAACAAAATTTTAAAAAATGGGCTTAGTATTTTCACATTTAGGTTTTAGAAATGTCTGTTTTTATGACATTGCTCTGTCAGCTTGTGTCTGGTCTCAATCCTGGTTGGCTTTCTACCAAAAGATGTGAATTCTAATTTGAAGATTAGTACAAATTAGCAAATCCCTGTTTGGATGGGTGTTTCTCAAAACCATTGGGAAGGCCACATGAGCTAGTTAAGGGGTACATTTAAAATAATTTTTCATTTATTTTAATTTATCCTTGAAAAAACATATAACTCACTTCTAACTTTTGTTTTCATTGTTGATATTTAAGACAAAGTTAGGACACGTTGAATTTATTTAATAAAAAATGTATAAACGTTACACAAATGTCTGAAAACTCATGAGAAATTCCTTGAAATGTGGAGAACTCAGTTTTAGATTGATGTTAAAGCACATAACATTTACAGAGATCAAGAGCAGTTTTCTGTGTATTTTCTTAATAGCAGTGCTTAGTAAATGATAATACTGATGGTACTGAATATTATGAAGAAGCAGGTATACCTCTCATTAGAGCATCTATATATTATCTCATTAGCTACAAGAATTCATCTTTCTAGTGTTATTTCAAAGAACTTAGAGTTTCCTTCTGCTGATTATATAGCTTGCAAGTGGGTATCTTGCATGTTTATTGAACACTTTCCTTAGACTTCACTCTTGACTCGTACTTACAGGAGAACATTATTTTAGACTGTTAGAACATTATTTTAGACCATTTACTTTCGGGATCCTCAATGAAAATAAAATTAAATATTTTAGAGCCAACTTTATCTAGACAAATACATAAAAATATATCATCCCAGTCCACATGATGATATGCTATTAGTTCAGGCATTTCTAAAGGAAATTTGTCAGTGTAGAGTTCAGTCATATTAATACTCAAAATTGCAAATTTGTTAGAAGCTATGAACTTTAACTGAGATCTGTATAATTTTTTACTAGAAGAGAGAGAGAGATAGCTTACCACATAAAGGTAGAGATACTGATAACACTTAGAAATATTAGTCAGCTAGAGCATTTTTATATTTAGTGAGTGATTGGAACTGTTTATGGCTAGCATATACGGAGTTTGCAGAAGCCACCTTTAGGGTATTCCTTTAGTTCAGTTATTTTGGATTCTTAATCCAGAACAATTGCTTCTGATAGGGGAAAATAATTTCAGTTTTAAGCCCTACTTCTATAGATGGAAATTGAAACCAAAATAAGTGATTTTCCTAGAGGATAGTGTGATGAATGGTAAAGCCAATCTGATGTGGGAATTGACCCCTAGAACTCTCTAGAGATGATTTTGTAGTAGAGAAGTAGGCTTTAGAAACAGACATATTGTCCTTAATGAAATTGTTACTGTATTTCAGTCTTGACCAGAAATTGTTCATTTTTTTGTCATCCTAGTTTCTAATACTATTATCTCTCTGTGACTGTTTCTAAATAAAGTCATTTGACAAGCACTTTATGTCTCCTTATAAGATATACTGGTACAATGAGTGATTTTTGAGAGAAGCAGCAAAAACTAAATGCTGTGGCATGGCATTTGTTATTAATAAAAATCAAATTCAGAAGTGAATCTATATAGCAAATCAAGATAGAGGTTTTCTAAATATTTGCTACCATTTCCAGAATACAAGGTAATTTTTGATAAGTTTTTAAAAACAAAAAAAGGAAAGGGAAAAGAAGACTCGCCAGCCTCTAAACCTTAGGGCTTCATTAATGCACATAGCCCTGGCTGGATCTGCTGTGTACCCAGTCTCCCCACAGCTTGTAGCAGTTAAATATAGTCACAGTTGGGTTTTGTGGACCAGCAAATAGGAAAGGCGGGGAAAGCTGGAGGCATGTTGGAGAAATGCACTTCAAAGTACTTTATTTTGACGCTTTTTAAAGGCCTCTTTGTAAATGCACTTTTAAATAGTAGTTCTGTTTCCTTGAATCCACGCAGGAGCACAAAATAGACTGGATTCAGGAGAACTGGCGTGGGAATGTTTTCAGCTCCCTTACTGCTTGTGTTGGGACAGCTGCTCCACTGCACTGCCTGGTTTCCTTTAATGAACCTAAATTCAAGTGACTAAAAATGCCAGTTGGTGGTGGAATCTTACCTAATCCTTATATGCACATTTACAGTATGTGCCTGTTCATTGGTCTATTGTGGTTAGGCTGTTCAACTCTCAAGTTTCCAAACAGAAGAATACACAAGGGACCAATATTTAAAAAAGACAACACCTTGTTCTTACCTGTTGTATTGTTTTCTTAGGGTGCTAGGGGTAGAACCCAGAGCCTCCTGCAAGCCAGGAAAGTGGTCACCACTGGGCTATATCCTCAGGCCTGCTGCCTCTATTTTAATGAAATCAGCTGAATTTATGATCTCTTTAAAACAATTGGCTTTTCAATGATTTTTTTTTCTAATTAAGAAGAAAATAATTATCTACCTTCTCTCTGTTAACAATCCTGGATGAAACCTCTAACTACTTTAGACTGTCTGAGAAAACTTTTGCAAGTGAAAGGACAGTTGTGTGCTATGTCTGTTTCTTTTTGTATGCGTTTTATATTGTTTTGGTTTTAGATTGCTCACCGATGAATACAGATTTCATTGATCTCTAGGGCCCTCTCCACATTTAAGATTTTTTTTTTTGGACCAGGGATCCAACTCATGACCTCGCATTTGCCAGGCAGGGTACTTGTGCTGCCGAGTTAAACCCCCAGCCCTCAGTGTGTAGTTTTATGATTTCCTGATGATGGGGCCATGGTACAGAGTAGCTCAGTGTAGCTGCAGAGCTCAAGGTTGTGTGGAGACTAGGTTCCAGTATAAGAAGAGGTGAGCAGTCTTCCTCTCCTTTTCTACTGTATTTCTGCACACCCATGGGTGGTACTCCCATACACTTACTAAGGGGTTAGTGTTAGCTCCCTAAACCCCACCTCTTTCACCCAGCTGACAGCCCATCAGAGTGTGGAAACAGGTCCTAGAGGTGCCTGCTGAGAAGACTGCTGACTTGTGAGTTGAACACAAACCCAGGGACTGGAGGATGCTTTTAAGTTGATATTTATACTTTGCTGTTCTACTTAGGACTTCGAAGTACATGTTGAATCACTGAATAGATCCATTAACTAGAGGTTTTCACACTGCAAATCTGAATTTACCACACTCTGCTTAGTCACACCAGCATTTAATTTATTTTGGATCAGCCCCTCTAGTGAGGAACTTGAGGTTTTACTACGCTAAAAATGCTTTTGAAAATTTATTTATCCTCTTGCTCACTCAACATCTGACAAAAAATGTGAAAGTGCTTCCAGGAATAGTAAAAATGTGTTTCCAAACATTGGCCTGTAACTGGGAGGTGAAGTCTGTGATACGGGTGCCCATTTTGAGAACGTCTAATGTATAACAACCTTTGTAGGCGATTTTACACAGGATTCTTTTAAGTAAGGGATACTCTGAACATATTTCAAATGTGAGTCAATAGGTAAATATTTTGTTAAGACAGCTTATCAGCAACACATCTATTTTGTTATACATAAAATGTAGCCATTAGTTTCTAAGTTGCTGAATTATCTAGTATGTTCTGGGGAATTGCTCTAAATTTAAAGGCTTACTAGATTTGGACACATTTTATATTTTTGGGAGAATCTTGGAGAAAAGGCCTGTTTTGTAGCATGATCTGCTTTGTAAGCATTTCATTAAGAAAGGAAACCCGGTGAACAAGATTGTTGCCCTTCTCACTTGATGGATGGTGATAACAGAGAGGTAGGAGGAGGTATAAATTGATAAGTATAGAGGATCCAGAGTGATGATCTGGGCATGATGCAGAGGTTTCCAGTGTCTTAATGCCAGATGAGAGATAATTAAGGCAAAGATTTTGAAATTATCACAATCTTATGTCCAGGTCTTTCTGCCCTGTTTGGAATATCACCAAAATATACTTTTGGACCAGCTCACTGGAAACTGTAGGATTAGAGTCTTATGCTCTCTTCTGGGCTGGCAACCAGTGTCACGTACCACTGAAATTAGGGATTCTCAGTGTGTGGGGGTGACGGAAAGCTGGTATTGGTTTTCTGCTCTTGGCAGAGGCTTCTGTGTCAGAGGTTTCACTGATCGCTGTCTTGATTACTTTCATGATTTGTTTCAAGCCATCACTCTAACATTTTGGCCAACCAGTAACCTGTTCTTAGGTTTCAAAAAACTGAGTTTTCTGAATATTCTTTTTTGCTCTTTATTCTAAAATACAGCTGTTGACTCTCAGATATCATAAGAAAAAATATAAGGGGATTAAAAAGCAACTAGGTAAGGGTAAGTCAGGTGGTACTCTTATTTTATTTTCTCTTTGCCTTTGGCCCTTGAATGGCAGTTAATTAATGTATACCAGATCTGTCTTTGTGTCTTCTTTCATGTCTACATACATGAAATATTGACTACTCATGAAGATGAGTGTATTAGTTCATTTTCTGTTGCTGCAATAAAATACCTGAAACTTGACACATTATTCAGTAAACCCTCAAGACACACCATTCCCTCTATCAAGAGTATTGCCCCTTTTCTTTGCGCATTTAGTTGTGCTTTTTAGATCTTTAAAAAATGAGCTCAAAATTCATCTTGGAGAATCCTTTCTTGGCAGATTTTACTTGACAGTTTATCTCTGTGTTCCACTTAAAGTGAAGAAATGAACTATACTACTTATGTATAAACAGCAATAGTGGAAGACATTCTGGGAAATACTCTTGGAGGAACTTGTTGTTTAGTTGAAGAACCAAAAAAGTCAGATATCTATGTTGCAGAGAATTTTTAAAAAATTTTTTATATAAAGAGAAACAAAAGCATGTAAAGGTTAGAGATAATACAGAATTCCAAAAAAAAAAGATAAACAATAAGAAATCACTAGTTAATAAATTATGTATTGTCCTCTTAGAAAATAGTTGTTCAGGTTACAAAATTAAAGCATACAAAGTAGGTAGTCAAACAGTGAGAATGTAAACAGCTACGCATGCATGAATCTCTACATGTATTTCTATCTTTTCTCTATTAGAGGGAAAAACAAAACTTAGCAAGACAAAGTAAAACAAATTCCTGTAAAAACATGAAACCAAAAAGTCATATAAAACCACAATACAAGATGATCTACAATGATTACTGTGTTGTTTCTTATTACCTTCAATAGAATTGTCTATATTTTCAGGCATAATTGAATATAGCAGTATAATTGAGTAAAGCAGTAAATAACAATATTAGTAAAAATAAAACATTGTAGACAGTATAAAACTTGAAAGGCAGGTAATAATCAAATCATAATGGATATTATAGTGGATCTTGTCATCTTAAGTGCAGTTGCCTATACTCTCACACTTGATACTATCAATCATACCAGCTTTGAATAAGATCTATCAATATAAAACAGTGATCCAACAAACCAGATTCAGTTACGATCAGTCATGGTAAAACAGTGTAGGTTTTACAGAGCTTTAGATTAAGTTAATAGGAAATTAAGGATGATTACCGTACTATATCCTGTTATTTTTGGGATTGCTGTCTGTGCCGTCAAATCTAGGACAGGTAGAATGACTGGAACAGAATATAATACATCTAAGCAGAGTATTGTGAGTAATAAGTTTTTAAATCCTGGTGCACTATCAACAATATAGTGTATCAAGGCCATCTATGTTAGAGACTCTAGTTATCCTTCTCTGCCTCATTTCTGCTATGCTATTTTTCTGCCTTTGTTTGTCTAGTTTTCTCTTTCATTCTACTGCCTGCCCTACTCATTGAGACCTTTCTGCTACTGTTCCTAAAATCCTGGTATTTTTTTCCTCTCTCTCTAGAATGTCCTTCAGTATTCTCTGAAGGGTTGGATTGATGGTCACAAACTCCCCCAGTTCCTCTTTGTCATGGAAGCATCTTGTTTCTCCACTAATTTCTAGTGACAGTTTTGCAGAGTACATCAATCTGGGCTGGAGTTGTTTTCTTTTAGGGCTTAGAAGACTGCGCTCCAAGCTCTTCTTGATCTGATGGTGTGTCGAGAAGTCAGCCATGATCCTGATGGGCTTCCTTTTATAGGTAATCTGTTTCTTTTCTCTGATGGCTTTTAATATTCTGTTTTTATATTGAATTTCTGGTATCTTGATTATTATATGTCTGGGTGTAGCTCTGTTTTGGTTGTAGGTGGCTGGAGTTCTGTATGCCTCAAATGACTGAATGTCATTTTCTTTTCCCATGCTTGGGAAGTTTTCCCTAATTATTTCTGTGAATAGCCTTTGTAATTCGCATGTATGTATCCCTGCTTCTTCGTTCACATTTCTTATTGTTAAATTGTAGATTCTCTTGTCATCGTCTATCCTTTGTATTGTTACTGCCTGTTTCCTTGTTGTTTTTAAGAGATCTTTCCTTTCATGATCACACATTGCAGACTTGTCTTCAAGTTTTGATAGTCTATCCTTAGTTTCTTTTAAGGAGTTTTGCCAGTTCTCAATGGAGTTTTTAATTTCCTGGTAGTCTCTTTGAATCTGCTTCATGTATTCTATATTTTCTTTATATTCTTTATCAAATGTTTCTCTCCTTTTTTTGTGTTCTTCCCTTCTTCCATCTGTATCATCCTGAGAGATGCTTCCTGAGAGCATTTCTTTTATTATTCTACTCATATCCTGCTTTACCTGATTTAATATTTCAGTTTTGAACTCGTCTACAAGGTCCCGAAGATATCTCTTAATGTCCATTGAAGCCATGTCTGATGTTGTGGGTTTGCCACCCTCAGTCTCCCTTGTTTTTCCTTCTCCTGGATCAGTGATCTCAGGGTTCTGGGCTGGGGCCTCCTCCTGCTTCTCTCTCCTGTCATGGCCTTGGCTTTCTCCACACAGGTTACAGCGTAGGTCCCAGCCCGCTTCCCTGCTGGCCACGTTTCCTCTAAAGCAGGCTAGCGAGGGAACTCCACCCTCTCCTGCCTGCTCTTTTCACTGAGGTGTAAGCAGCAGCTGTGTTTGCCTGTCCCTCCCCACTGGGCCAGCCAAACTTCAGGTGCCTTCACCCAGTTAGTGCTTGCTAGGTGTAGGGAATCGATTTGGGACGGCTCATTGTGTCCCAGCCAGGGGCGCGGCCCAGTGCAAGCAAGTCCCATGAATCTGTTCTCAGTAGGGAGGAACCAACTGAAGTCACTGTGGCTCCCAGTTCAGGCTCCTCCTGCCTGATTCCAACATGTCACCCATTTGGTCACGCCCTTCCCGTGGGGGGAGTCTCATTCCCAGCACTGACCATGGATTAATGAAGGTCCCTTCACTGGCTCTGCTCTCCATTGGGCTCACTAACCCCCGACTTCAGTGCTGCTGTGTTTCCTGTGAGTGGCGGTGGGAACGAGTTTGGGCTGCTCTGCTGGCCAGCATGGATTCAGGCCTTTGCAAACTTGGCGGGTCGCCGTAAACAAAAACGCGTGTCCCATGATTTTTAGCTGTTTCAGTTGTAGTCCCGGTGTATTTGATGAGTTTTTTACATTTTAATTTCTTCCCGTGTCAAGAGGATCCATCTCCCTCTGTCTGGGTTTCTCCAGGGTGTTTTATTCTGGTAAATAAGAGTTGTTTCTCCCGGGAGCCTCTGTATTTTGTTACTCACTGATTGGCCATCTTGTCTTCTCTCCTGTTGCAGAGAATTTTGAGGAAAGTTTTCTTTTCTTTTTTAAGTCATGTTTTGTGTATAAGATTGTAGAACAGGGAAGAAGTGGATTCTAATAGATTACCTGAACGAGCAGTGAAGCTTGATAGTATCATAGAATTGCACAGCTTTAGAGCTACAGATGCCACTGGAGATTGTGTGATTTAATTAAATTCTTGTCTTAGATAACCAGAGATTGCCTGTTGAATTTTTTCAGTTAAGTGTTTTGTTGTTGCCAGGAACTCAAAATGCCTAATACTAAATGTCATTCTCCTTCTTGTGCCTTAACTGTTGGTACTGCCCATCTTCATGTGCTCACTGTTACTGTCTCTGTAGGAGCTGAACCACGGCTGTGCCTCTAGAGGCTGTGCTCCACATCTTATGCATGGACAACCTCAGGCTATTATCTTCTAAAGTGGTTCTTACTGACTCACAGTTCCACTAGCAGTGTACAAGAATAGACTTACTGACACATCTTTACTAGCAATTGATTTTGGCAATTGTTTAAACTTTGGCTTATCTAATGTGTATAAATGTGGTTGTAATCTGCATTTCTCTGACTTCTTGTTAAGATGAGCATATTAGTTCATTTTCTGTTGTTGCAGCAAAATACCTGTAGCTTGACACATTACTCAATAAACTTGAGAGAGACTGAGCTCCAGTTCAGACATGTTCATATTACTTGTCATTGTACACCTAATCGAATGTTGAGGATTGTTGCTTTAACCCTCACCTCTGTCCTTGTCTGCTGTGTTCTCCTGGCACTCAGCTCCAGTAATGCCAAGGCACTGCAGCTGGATGGACTGGTTGTCATGCCAGTCCCTAGGTCCTCCCCTTCCTCCTGATCCTTATCAAGAGCCCCTCTTTTTTCTTCATACTTCCTCCAAAAGCTGTCTTGTTTTGGAGCCTTTTATAGGTGCATTCACTTTGCCCCCATGAATGTGGCTGTCTTCTGTGGGTGCTCTGGTGTCGTGTGGCTTTGCTGGGAATATAACAGGTACAATGGTTGAGGTCTGAAGTCAGGTAGTCTGGTGTATTGTTTGTGTTTTAAATTTATTTGTATTATGATATATTGATATTTTTAAAAGTTTGCTGACTAGAGAGACACTGTCCCTCCTGGGGGAGGCACTTAGAGATGAAGGGCACAGAGGGAGCTGGCCTAGTCCAGAGCCATCTTCCTCTGTGTGGCCTATGCACCAAGGAGGCTAGATTTCTTTTCCCTAGTATCCCAGTGCCAGGTGCCAGGCAACTGGAGACTGCCTTATAGCCCGAAGCCACTTGCCCTATCTCACTCTTCCAGGAAACCCCAGTTAAGGTTCTGGTGCAGGCTTTCCCCACAAAGCTGTTCTATTCTCTGCTTCCCCTGTGCCTAACCCAGGAGGTCTATGAGGATCGTAAGCCTTGTTTTCCTGAGCCACTTCTGTGCCTCCTTTTGTGTCTACCTAAAAGAATACAGGACATCTGGTTTCAAGTCTTCACTTTACCTCTTTGTAGCTGTGGAGTGTGACCTACCCTCCTGTGTTGGTTACTTTTCTCTCATTGCTGAGACAAAATATCTGGCACCCAAAAGGTTTAAGTGCATAGTTTGTGGAGGTTTCAGTCCACAATTAACTGGCTGCAAGGCAGGGTGACTCATGGCAGAGGAACGACAGTTCATGGCAGTGGAAGGCAGTAAAAGCAACAAGAGCAAGAAGGGAGGAGCTAGAGAACAAGCCTCTTTTCCTCCCTTGTGTTGTATGCAAGCTACCCACTCCAGGCAGATGTAGTAGTCACGGCTGCAATCCCAGCATTGACCCTCAATCAGTCACACACTCCAAAAGCCTGGCCCCATGACTGCATGAGGCTTTGAGGGAACATCCAAACACAAACCACAATACCTCCTCAAGACTGCATGTTCTTATTTTATAAATTATAGTGGTGGTAGGACCCTATGTGTGAGGTTGTTCAGAAGATGAATGCTTATACAATACTTCTGCCTTTGCTGACCGTGGTAAATATTGCCTGCTTCTCTAGTTTTGCTGTTAGTGCTGTTAGTATATCCATGGACCTGACCCTGCCATCTACTGCATGGCAGTTGATACACTTGTGGGAACATTGCAGATGCCTGACATGTGAATAAATGAGTGAAAGAGGAAATAAATGTGGCAGGGAAGAATTAAAGTTAGGATGTGGGATGCTCACATTACAATGTTTTTATTTGGTGAGGCTTTGGTAATGAAGATATAGTTAATGGGGTGCAGTGACTCCTTACTAAAACTAAGGCTTATTCAGATGGGGCTGAAGTTTCTAAACTATGGGTTGATCACAGAGGTGCAAAGGACGGGAAACAGGGATGTGACCAGGGGCGTGGGAGGTGAAGAACCATGTCTCTCCCAAATCCCTCCATGCTGCTCCAATCTGGCAATGAGTAGCAGTCCTTTGCAGTTTATTGGATTTATACTTTGCAGTTTATTGGATATCCACCGAAGTATCATTTGAAAGGTATTTAGTTGGGATGCAAAACCAAACAGAAAGGAGAAGACCTTTGTGGCACAGGTGAGGGGCTTCCGAGTCATTTTAGTAAGGGGTGGTGCAGCTGCTTGCTGGGTGCTGTGTGCTGTGTGCATGGCAGCCAGGTGCTGGAGTGGGGAGGCTGGGGCATGGTGCTGGTGAAGCAGGTGGTGTGACACAGCTGAGCAGAGACTCTGTTCTGAGCCCCTCTCCTGGCTTCTGTGCTTTGCTGCCAGTCTCTGCCCTTATCTTCATGGGGTGCTGTTCCTGGGCATGGGCAGAGCCCTCAAGGCCCTGTGGAAAAGGGTGCTGGAGGCAGGAGCCCTTTGGGATTCTGTGTTTTAAGACAAGAATGCCAACCAACTGACAGCATGGCTCTGATACTAATGTGCAGGTGTCATCAGGCACTGTGTCTGCTGAGACCTGGATGCTGCAAAATGAATGGAGCAATCTGTATTGCATGCCAGTGTCCAGGACATAGCACACTGGTTCATGGTGAGCACAGTAGTCACCATCCTTTCCTTAGTGGCTTCTGTGGCCCATTGGGGCAGGCAGAGTTTGCAAGCACTGCCACAGGTCAAAGTGTCACCTAGGGACCCTGTGACTATGAAGGAAAAAAGTAATGCACATGCATAGTTCAGTGGCAGGTATCTGGCTCCAGCTGGAGTGGTGGGAAGGAGGTTCTGAGGGAGTGATATTGGGCCGATACCTAGAGAAAGGAGTTACCTGGGTCAGCGTGCCGAGGATGGGGCAGCCTGCAGTGAGGAGGAGGAGGGATGACTGCATGAAGCTCAGGAGGTGCAGCTAGTGCACCCTAGACAAGGCTGTAGAGTCAGCTGGGCTGATTACGATGGGGGAGTGGAATGGCCTCTGACAGTGATGAAAAGTTCAAGGAGTGGAAACTCTCCTCCAAACCGCCTTCCCATTTGACCTATTGGTGGCCATGGTCCTCATTTTGGATCCTGTCCCTAAGGCTGCCTTCAGAAAGTGCTGCAGGTGGGACGGCTGGACACACAGCTTTTGGTGCACAGGTCGGGAGGCTGGAACTTCTGAGGGGACAGTGTTGGCAGGGTTGATGTCTTAGGAAGCTGAGCAGAGACTCTGTTCTGAGCCCCTCTCCTGGCTTCTGTGCTTTGCTGCCAGTCTCTGCCCTTATCTTCATGGGGTGCTGTTCCTGTGTGTCTGGCTCTAGGCTCCCCCGTTTCATAAGGGTGCAGGTCATGTTGCTATAGTGGCCTGCTTCCTCTAATGTGACATCTTAAATAACTTTGCCTGCAGCGATGCTGTTTCCAAGTGTTCTGAGGTATCGATGTGTGTGTCGGGTGGGAGAAGGCTTCAACATATGAATTTGGGGAGACGGAATTCAACTTTTAACAGGTACCATGTTTAGCCTGGCATCATTTTTCTTTTTGTTTAAATAGCCCCTTCTAGTACAAATATGAGTTTACTCTCTTTTAAGGCTTAGGATTGAAAATACAAAATTGAAACTGGTTTGTAGTAAGTGTGCAGTAAGACCTGGCTGAGAAGTTTTTTGTTCAGGGGTCATACTTTACCTCTACCTTAAAAGAAAATCAAAGTGCCTGCTGTTGAGCACTGTTGCTAAATGAATATTGCTAGCCAAAAACCAGAAGGACCCACATTTCTGTTTTAGGAGGGAGAATGGAGGAGAAGGAGGGAAGGTGGTGGGATGGGGATGAAGAGGAGAAGGGGTAGAGGGAGAATATGAATGAGAGCACACACAACCAAAACCACACCCAGACTTCCCAGAGTGTCATTTGAAGAACGCATTGAGTTAGCGGCTCTGTAGCCCACGGTACCATCAAGTGTGGCTCCTGTCCTCTGTGGTCAGAGCCCAGCATTTAGAAAGTGGTTTTCAGCCTACCTGGCCTCCTTCCTTTCCATCAGTGGCTTCCCAAGCCGGAAGACCTATTGTCAGTTCAAATAGTATTTACAGGGTTATTTTTCTCTCTCTGTGTAGTCCTGCCTGCTCAGAATCTATATTTAACTATAGGTCAGTGTGAATGGTTTTATGAAGGCTGAAATTCAGCTGGCAGGTTCCCTATGCAAGCAGGTAAACCCACAGCCACTCTGGTGGTTAGTGCTTGGGATAGTCAGTATTTTGAGGTTCACCCTGGTTTAATGCAATTATTATTTTTTTTAAACTCAGTTGTTCCAGCTCTGCATGTGGGCACGACAAATAGACCTGTGACCAGCTTAGAGTTGGAGTCTTAGAGTTGGAGGAAATATGTGGGATTTTAGGGCCACCTTCCTGCCTGATGTAGATTTTCTCCTCCTACAACAGTAGAAACTCATCTTTGCATCTCCATGAGATTATCCAGATCAACAAGGAACCTCTTATTGCCTAAGCCTGGATAGCTTTGTGTGGCCTTCCTGCTTCTCTTGATTGTTGGATCTTGCACTTTTGTCGAACCTTTCATAGTTCATTCTTTCTGATGTACTCTAGCCTTTCACCTACTTCAATGCCTAGCTTCCCCACATGGTGATTCACAAGTGTGTAACTATGCATGAGGGTTTGAAGAGTCCATGGTCACTCTGTTAGTTCCTCGTGCTTGCTGTAGTAACTCACCACAAGCTGGGTGGATTTCTCCTCTCACAGTCCTGGAAGCTCAGCAACAAGGCATACTTTGGCAAGATCACTCTCCCTTCAGAGCTGTAGTTGAAACATTCATTTCTTCTTTTCTCCTGCTCTGTTGGCTCCTGACAGCCCTTGATTTGTGACCTTATCGCTCTGATCTCTGCCACCATGGTCACATGCCCTCTTCTGTCTGTGAAATCTTCCACCACCTCAGTGTTACAGCAACACTTAGGATTTGGAACCTACCCTGATAATCTAGGATAGTCTCCAATGCTCAAAATCCTTCTTGATTTAATCACATACTGCAAGGAATATTTAGTTTCCAGGAACTAGTGCCTTACTATACCTCGGGGAGACCACCATAGTTACTTATCTATTCATGACCAGGCAGCTCTTTGCTCATGCTTCCCATGCCAACTCCTGTCCCCGCCCCCTGTCCTCTCCATCTGTGACCATTCAGGCCATGTCTTTTCTCCTCGTTCACCATGCCTTCTCATGGGACCTATCTTTCTCCTTTTCATTACAGAGTTGCTTGTTTCATGCTTCTTAACATATTCTCCACTTCTCATGCCATTTTTAGGAAACTTTGTGCCATTGAAGTTTTGACAGTCTGGGGTAGTTGGGAATGGTCCCTTCATCACATTGGGCTTACATTCTGGATTCCCAGTTAATAACAGGGTGAATTTGGTAAATTATATAATTGATTGTGCCTCAGTTTTATTGTCTGTGACAGAGGTAGTTCGAGTAAATATGTTGAAAGTATTTAGACTTGTGAGAATTCTATATGTTAGTCCATGCGAACTGCTGGGAACAGAACCTATCACTGCTCTGTCCAAAAATGGTAGCTGTAAGCCTCTCGCGATTACCAATTAAGTGCTGCTACGGTAACTGAGGGGCTGAAATTCTACAACAAGAAACACAAAGTATATTTCTGTTAAAAGTGTGACTTTGTTGTTTTGGCAGGACCACATTAACATTTAACATGCATTTAACATACACTCCATACTCATTTTATTGGTGTTGGCTAATTTTTGTTGGTGTTAACTGATTTAATCTTGTTAGTGTTAACGGATTTGAGAAATTTTCCTGTATCCTAACATTGTAGTGTGTTATTTGGATATTTTATGTGTACAGCATAATTTATAAGCGAACATGAATATTATCATTGTTAATTAATTTGATATGTTATTTCAATAAATATCATCAAATTATTTTTAGTTTAAGTAATTAGGAGCAAATCACCAAATTTAAAGCTTGGGGATATTACGGTGCTCCTTCAGAATTGAGTGCAGACGCAGAATCTAGCTCTGTAAGCAGAACAAGGCAAACAGAAGGAACTGAGCAGTTCCTGATGAGTGGTATGTGCAGTTTTCTATGCCAGAGGAAAATGAAAAGGCTGTGTGTAAAAATTACTTAAAGAAAATAAAGTAGGCAATATTAAGATATTAACAAATCCAGAGTGGATATGAAACAAAGTTTCCTCTCAAAGGTCAAAAAGAAAATATACAATTAGTTGCCTGAACTCAGAATTTAATGTCCCAACTTATTTTTAAAAATTTACAGAAAATATTAATAAAGTTTATGACTTTTCCCAGCACTTGGGAAGCTGAGGCAGGATTGTGAGTTCAAGACCACCCTGGGCTACAAAGTGAACTCAAGGCCAGCCTGAACCTGCATAGTGAGACCCTGTCTCAAAAAGACCAAAAGAAAAAAAAATTGTGACTTTGGCCACCTATAAAAATGACTTCAATTGAGATACAAAGGAAGGAACCATATTTAGGTGGAGAGATGGCAAAAGGAGTGTTAATTACTAAAATTTTGGTAAAACCTTATGAGAAAAGACAAAAACAAAACAAAAACCCTCCAAAATTTAGACCCTTTAATCACATCACTCCACATTGCTTATAGCCTGGAAGACTTTTAAAATAATATTAAAGATCAGGTGACTTGAAATTTGAAAACATTTGAGTATTTTTCTTTAGGTTTAGATTAACTTGACTTACTATCTAGTTAATACTTTAGTACCCTTTATTTCAAAGGACTTAAAATTTATAAAAATTGTAAATTTGTTTTACTAATACCAAATTCACAGCATAAGTATTTTAAATGTTTTATGAATGTCAAGGAATTTCGGGTGTTAGGAAAAGTTAATTTCTATCATAACGGTATTCTAGCTACGTTAAATCAAATTACGTGCATGTCTCTTATCACTGTATTTCATTATATTCTGAAGCAAACCATAAAAAGTTTTATAGATACAGTAGTTAAAATGTGCTATCTTTCCATTATGTAATGGGCAGGTTGTAGATCTGTTGAAAGAAATAGAAGATAATAAAGGCTACGATCTTGTGTTCTTTGACAGCACTCATTGGTAGAATCATGGACAAGTTTTACAGCTTGTAATACGTACTCCAGTATAAGATCTTTTATTTCTTGAAACAAAAGGAATGTTTGCCAGATATTCAATGCTTAGAAAGAAAACATCATCGCAGTGTGGTTTGTTTTCTTACTGAGATCTCATTGTTTTGAAAGAGCTAAATTTGAAACTTTAAAGAAAAGGAAGAGCTAATTTGTGAACTTGCTGGTAGGCAAATGTGAGAATTTATGCTGAAATGGAAGGGTTTCATAAAAAAATTCAATAATATGATCTTATGCATATTTCTAACATGAGTCAATATGCAGAGGATTTTAATTAAAATATGATTTCCTAAGTTAGCAACAAAAACTTGGAAGAATGTGAAGAATAATTTGTTGATACTGATAAATTTGGAGTTTTCTAATTTATACAAATGCAACATTGAATTTGATGTTATTAACTAAAGAGTTACTAAGTTTACTTCCACAGATACAATTTGAAAGTGATACACTTTATTTTGAAGGCAAATCAGTTAGTGGAAAAAAGTGAACCAGTTTTATCAATGCTTGTGATGATTAAAGGAAAATTAGTTTTTGGTATTCAGTTCAGTTATTGGAAAACTTGAATAGTTTTTGGTACAATTTGGGTATAGGCATGTGAATGTACTTCTCAGTTGTCAGTTTTGTGAAATCTAAGCACAGTTCAAGTATTTATGAGAAAAATTTAGATTTGAGTTGAGATGTGCTGTAAATGTAAAGTGTAGGACTTTGAAGACTTTAATATAAAAAGAATGTAAATATCTTAATTTTTCCATTAACATGTTGATATAACATTCCAGAAATATTGAGTCAGATATATATATATATATATATATATATATATATATATATATATATATATATATATAAAATTAAAAGGGCTAGGGATGTAGCATGATTAAAATTATTTTTTATTATTTTAGCTTACTAATATTGATACTAGAACATTTTAAATACACCCATTGCTCAGTAATATTCCTGTTAGCTAGCACTAGCCTAAAGGGTTACACATACATAGTGACTTGATGTTATTTTCTTTTTTTTTTTTTGGTATGGGGATTGAACCCACGAGCGTGTGCTTCCAAGGCAGGCGCATATGCTGCTGAGCTAAATCCCTGGCCTTTGATGTTATTTTCTAATATGATGGTGATGACAGTGATGTATTGTTATCTTGTTCTGTCACCAGCTAACATGGGTTTGTGTGCTCATGAGATAAAAATCATGCCATGGACTGGTTCTAGAGAAAGATGAAATGAAATTTATTATAGAAAAGAAACAAAGCTGACTACCCAATAGACAGTTCCAGGAAAGAGACAATGAAGTTGGTCACTCCACAGACAGTAGTGACCTCTGACGGACAATACATTCCACTTTTATAGGGTTCCAAAGGAATTTCACATTGTTTTTATTTCAGAGGTCCCAGACAGGGTAGAATCCAGTTGCTGTGCAGGTGTGAGTTTGCACACCATTTAAGTGTACTTAAGAATGTGTTATCTGGGAGAAGCGTTTCTGTGTGATGAGGGAGGTGTAATGAAGCAAAGCATCTGTTCTCAGTGGGCTCTCACACTGCACTCACCGCGTTTGCTGGCACATCTTCTGCACGCCCCCTGAGCACAGAGATTTTTCTCCCTTGGTTAGCAGCAGAGTTACCTTCCCCCTCTTAGCACCAGAAGTTTCAGCATTCTGCTTGCCTTTTCAGATTCCTGCCTGCTTTTCCCACTCCCACTGGATTGTAAGCTCCTTGGGGGTAGGAAATGTACTGTATCCTTGTTTTTACTGATCATATCACAGCTCATAGTAGTTTAGATCTTAACAGATGTTTACCAACTGATTGGTTGCCTGCTTTAGGGCCTGCTTTTTAATAATTAAGTATATATAACCACATTTTTGAAACCTCAGGATAAAAGTCTAAAACTTTTTGAATGAGCACTGCCCCCAAACATACACACACACACACACACACACACACACTCACACTCATATAGCATTTGTTTAGTGGACTTGGTGGAGGGATTAATTTAAGCAATGGTTTTTATTAGCGGGTTATTATCATAATTCAAGATACTTAAATTTTTGAAATTTTTGTTACACTCTGAGTTTTATATAACTTTCTTATTTTAAATACTATTCTAACATCTTATTTTGATTGAAATATTTTGATTTTGAGACACAAGTTTTATGGAAATAAACTAGGACTAGACATACTGATTTATATTCTGCCAAGTTCTCTAACTAGCTATGTGACCTTGAATAAGGAATTTAAATCTACACTTCAAGTTTCTAATCTGGAAAAATGAGGATAATATCAGCTACTTCACCAGAATGTTATAAAATGTAAACAGGAAAAATATGTTAGAGTACTGAACAACCATAAGGAATTACTCCAAAGTAGATACTTTGATAAACAATAAACACTTTGAAGAACATATAGGGTATAAGAATGAATTAACCACACTTATAGAGAGATGATCGCCCAAATGTGTGACCCAAATCTACAGAATGTAAATTTTCCATTTCAGGAAAGAGAGAGAGTAGTTGGGAAGGCGGAGGGCTGCTGTTGAGACCTGGTGGTACAGGTGGTCAGGTTCAGCTTCTTCGCTGCCCCTGAGTCCTACCTCCATCATGGACGTTCACCGGGGCTCTTTCTCATCTGCTGAGGTTCTGGTCTGGTGGGGAATTTAGAGCTTGTTGCTCCTGAGACCAAACTCTGAGGTGGGATCCAGTTCCTTTGGGAAGGAAGATTTGTTCTTCTAGAATCCATCCCCTTCTTCTGGAGCTTTGGTCTTTTTCAGTAAAATCTTGAAAAAATTTTCGGTCGGTCCTACTGAGTAGAGATTTAAACAAGTCTGAATAAATGGATATGAGTTATGCTTCCCTGCTATTGGTAAAAGAAAACACATTAAAAATAAAAATAAAAAACAAAATATGGCCGGAGGTTTAGCTCACTGGCATAAGCGACTGCCTGGTAAGCATGAGGTCTTGAGTTTGATCCCTGGGACCAAAAAACAGAAAACAAAACAAAACATCAACCAAAATATTAGCCCTGCAGAGATTTATACTGTGCTGTTGGTGCCTCACAAGCAATTTGTTTAACTTCTTGTTTTGGAGTTAGATCCGGCTGGCTGGAAGTACACCTGGATCCTGTGGTCAGCAGTGCAGGAACCAGGCAGACAGTGAAGTGTGATGGGGGTACATACTTATACATACTGGATCCAGTTTTAGTTCCCTTCCCTTGAGTTGTGGCCGTGGTGTGTGAGATGCAGTGTGACCTGACGGACAGATGCCTCCTGGTAAGTCCCCCCAGAACCTGCTACCAGGTGAGACAGCGCCCTTGACCCTCACCTGGAACTCTACTGTCCTGCCCCGACTCACAGCTCTTGGAGATCTGCTGTTCTTAGGCACTGTGGGGTAGTTAGCATCGTTGCTTTCCTTATCTGCAGCTCTGGGCGAAATTCTCACATTTCTGTATTTACACTTCTGTGCCTCATTTGTACCTGCTTTTAATTCATTCAGAGTCCCAGTTTTGTGTGTGTATTTTTGTTTTTTTTGGTTTGATTGTTTGTTTTGTTTTTGGTGCTGGAGATTGAACCCAGGGCTTCATACTTGCTATGCAAAGTGCTTTACCGCTGAGCTGAGCTACCTACTTACTTCCCTAGCACCTCAAATTAGAGTTCTTAACCTCCTTCAGAGATTTACAGTGTTTCCTGCATGACAGGGAATCCACAGCTGCTTGGCAGGGCATGGTGGCCACACCTATAATTCCAGCACTCGCAAGGCTGAGGCCAGAGGATCTTTGCAAGTTTGAGACCAGCTGGGCTACAAAATGAGCTCAAGGCCAGCCTGAACTGCATAACTGCATATGGAGACCCTGTCTCAAAAAGACCAAAAAAAAAAAAAAAACCCCAAAACCAAACCAAACCAAAACAAAAAAACATAAACAAACAAAAAACAGTCTTCCCTGGATTGTGCTAATTAATTATGTCTGTGGAAGAAATTAGGTTAAAAATAGTAAGGATATTTGTTAGTAGTTGAACTCTTATGTAACCAGCGATATTTTAGCAACAATCTGTTAAATAAATGTGCAGTAATGTGGGGAAAGATACAGTCATCAATATGTGCATATCTTTTTGTTATTTTTCTGATGTTTTTTAAAGCCATGAAGAAAAGGATGTTTGTTTTGTCTCTCTGCCTTAGGCAGAACACATATTATAAAAAGAAATGTACAAATGTACTTAATAAATCAGACGAATACTAAAATTTCATCATTCTTCTTTTCAGTAAAAAGGTTTTTTTTTTTCAAATTTAAAGTTTTTCATTAAGTGTGTCCTTGAACATTGGACAAAGTACAGCTCTGTTTTGGAGTACCTGCAAAAAATCATTTCCTTTATAAATCACTTGGTGATTAGAACTACGTAATCACATACTTTGCAGAGAAACAGCCTTCAATTGTATGAAGTGTTACTTTGAAAGATAGTGGAGAAGGGGAAAGGAAATGGAAAGGAACCCAACTCTCAAAATCTGTACAATTTTATTTTTTATACAGTGGTGACTATTTATTGTAAAAGATATTAAACATGAAGTTTTTCTGGTAATTTATTATTAACTTCCCTACAAATCTATACAAGATTATCAGTGTATTTGGAGTCCCTATTTATAAAAACATTCACCTAGCACATTGTTCTAAAGTTGAAAGATGTTATTCACACAACCACTGAACCGGCCAGTTAGGTAGATCTTTCATAGGATTTTGACAGGGATATACTTCTTGTATTTCCTCTATTTTTCTCTCATCCTTGATTTCATGCCTAAGTGTGGTGATTTATTTCTCTAGGGCACCGTGCCATCCAGCATAGAAGAGGTCAGTGTGGTAGTATTTCATAGCTTTGCTTTCATCCGCAAAGCCCTGCCACCCATCACCTCTGACTCATGCGTCTACTGGTGTTCCCTGATAGCAGGACGTTTTGATTAGCTGTGCAGGCTACCTGCTTATTATTCTCATCCTGTCCACGTGTGCATATGCTGATGTGTGTGAAATCTAGAGGCCCCAGCCAGTGCAGAAGCATAATCCTATCTAGGCCAGGAAGTGCCTGGCTACTCAGATACTTCTCGGAGCAATAGGGCAGACACTGAATCTCTTCCTTCCTTCCTGTCCTTCTCTGTTCCATAACACCTATGGCCCATGTGGGTGTTTGATACACTAATCCAGCTCTCTTTCCATTGTTAGAAGAGTCTATAGAAAACAAATTCTATGATAAAGTATCTGGAGGCCCATCCTTATGGAGTGATGAGCCTATTAATGAGGCAAATTGCCATAAAAATAATTTATTACAAATGTACCTCACTTAAATTCTTGATCTAGGTCTTCTAGACCTAGGGCAGTTTACTCCTTTGTAAAAGGGAGGCAATAAAGTACCCATTTCATAAGATTTTTGTGAAAGTGGATGGATGTGGAACATGTGGAGCATGTGTGACATGGATGTGCTCATTGACTTGCCCATTAGCATTTAGAGTGATTGGAAGGTCACAGTGGACTTCTGTCCACCCCCCCCCCCCAGGGATTAAAAACACCAACAGTAGCAGGAGAAGGAGACAGAGAAAAACAGGGGTTCAAACTAAAGGAGTTTATGTTTTTTAAAAGAATCCAGGAAATGCAGTATTTCTTGGCCATAGCTTTTCATTCTTGTGGAGATGAGCAGGAGGACTGACCCATGATATATCTATATACCATGTGCTGCCCAGCGCCCATGTATATCTGGGTTTACCTCTGAGACTCCAGACATTTCTAGAACTGTATGTGTTGAGTTATCTGTATGTAGATTGCCTTTTTCCTACTCATTTAAATAAAAACTTTGTTTCTATAGTATGGCAATAACTGCTTCATTTTTGCTGGTTTTAGTCTTTACCTCCATTTTCATTATAACACTTGCCAAAATTAAAGTTATGTTAGTATATTGAAATTATTGTTATTACAAAAGTTGAGTTGTGCAAATATATTTGGAGTTCATATTTTGGTTTTTGTTTTTTTTTCCTTACTTATTAAGTTAAGCACTTATAATATTCATTTGCATTGACAGGACCGTGTATTTCAAACTATGGTATTTATGGGAGCTGTACCCCTGGTAATCTGCTAACCCGTTTCACATATCAGTTTTTAAGTGGCTTTTATGAGAGATGAAAATTAGGTAATTTTATACACTTTGTACTTATTACTTATAAACCAGTTGGCAAAATGCAGCCTACTGAAAGAATGGGTAAAGGATTTAAAAGATAATAATTCCCAGCAAAAATACTACACATCACAAACACAAAAAACTCTGAATATACTACTCAGTAACTGAAGAGATCCCATGATACCATATTTAACCTATCAGATTGAGAAAATATTTTAAAAGATGAATCTTTCTTTACTCTTTTTATGTGCACGTCTTGCCTTGTTTGTTTTAGCTGGCCCTGGCATGACAGCGACACTCTGCTATGTTGAAGCCGATGCATTTTGAGGGCGTGCTGGGTCCTGGAGGAGCAGGATGAGGGGGACGGGCATATGGCACCACAGCCTCACACTCGGGGAGGCTTGGTGTTGGTGGCAGAGCCGTCCTCTCTCGTATGCATGTGTGTGGCACCTGTGCAGCCCTTGCCAGCCGGGCCTTTCCGTGGCCTGGAGGGGAAGGGTGAATAAACAGAGACTCTTGCTGCTGGGTGGGGTCAGGCTTTTATTTTGCGGAATGGTGATCCTCACCCTAGCACAGCTGCTGAATTGCTGAGTTCCTGTCTACCAGGAGTGTTTTGGTGACAGCAGCCTTGATGGGGAAATAATGTTCAGCTTTCAAGACAATATGAGATGGAAATATATATTTTACACACTACTGATGGTGTCCTCATTTTTTTCTACCATTCAGTTAATCACCACTCCACTTAGCACTGTTGAATACTGGCTGTGCTCTTGTTCTTTATTCTCCGAATGCAGTCAGTTTATTATTTGAGTCTTAGCAGTTGTCACTATTTGAGTCTCTTCATTGTAGGGCTCTGTTAAGTAAGTTTTAGTGTGAAATTCTGAGGTCTGGGAGTTCAGAGATCTGTTTCTCGTGTGTGTGTGTGTGTGTGTGTGTGTGTGTCCGCGCATGCGCTGGTTCTGCTGCTTTCTCAGTGTGTGACTGTACACTAAACACTTAACTGTTTTGAATCTCAATTTCCTGATCTGCAAAATGAGAGAGTCAGATTAATGAATCCCTATGGTCTTTTGAATTCTGTGAGTCTGACAGACATTTTATCCGGTGATTTGTTACAAACATGAGCCAGGTGTAAATACATTTTGAATATATTCTGCCCCTGGATGGTTCACACCCGAATAGTTAAATCATTTAAAGCAGTGCTGGTGAACATGCTGAAGGTTTCTGTGATGCAAACAGCCACCTGCAGGCATGTGTGCCATAGGTTTGCCTCCACTGCTTAAAGGTTGTATTCTGATTCAAAACAGCATCTTCTTTAGTCATTAAAGTGTCTATAACTTACTTAGTGGGAACGCAAAATGGCTTTATATTGTAATTGGAATTAGTTGGAATGATGTGTGTTTTTAGAGTAACTACATTATACAGAGTGAAACAGCAGGGAAGGCCTGTACAAAGGACACTCTTTATTTGCAGAAGAGTTATTCTTTTTTCTGATGCTTGAGATAATGTAAATAGATTTATTTCATTTGTGGCATGGATTCTCTAGCCCAATACTACTTACTTACCATCTTATCCTGTTCAAAGAAGCTGCAAAATGGTGCCTAAACATTGGTTATGCATGATCCAGCTTTATAATTTAGCACACAACTTAAAGGGGCCAGGCTCTCACGTGGCATAAAAGAGCAATTCCTTTCCATTTGTCCTTGAGGACTGCAAGCACACCCAGGTTGTGGAGATAAAGAACGTTGAGCTTCTCTTGGCTGTAGGACTGTGTCCTGGTACATACATTTGGACTTGGTGGGTATGAGGGCCCAGCAGATGCCTTTTCCAGCCATCTCTGGGCATTAGGAGAAGGGGGAGCTTTTCTGTGTTTTCTTCAGTTTTTTATAGATGTGGACTTTTGTAGTTTCAATATAGTAGTCAAAATTTGACTGTTAAATTCTAGAGTTTTGACTGTTAAATTCTAGAGTTTTGCTTTTTTATGTGACTTATGGTGGGACATTGCTAAGTACTTCATGAAAAGTGGACCGCCTCCCCAAAAAGCATAAGATAAGCATCAGGCACAGTAAAACCAGGCTCTTTTGGACCCTGGGCAGGGCCACATCCTTCCAACACGTGTCCCCATCAAGGCAAGTCCACCTCCACATATCACTGTACCTTCTGGGAGTGCAGGCACTCAAACCAAGACCTGGGAAATTTCAGACTCGCTATCCTTTCTCCCTCCTCTCAGCTCTGGAGTGTTCTCAAATTACTTGACTTCTCTGGGTTTGGGTCACTTGATTAAAACTGGAAGCACTGTTTAATTCATAAAACACCCTGTAATGGAAAATGACTGAATCTCTTGGTTTGAAAATGAATCCTTTATGGTTTTTTATTATTTTGGTGTGGGGGTTTGACCTTGTTTTGGTAGCTCTTAGGTGGAGGAGGATAAGGAAGGAGATTATTTCCTACTTCAAAATCATGAAAGATTTGGATTCTAGTTCTGGCCTCTTCTGTAACTAGTGGTATGATTTCCCGCAAGTTGGCTAACCTCCTATGCTTCAGTCACCTGAGACATCAAATTGCTGCTTCTCTTCCTAGATGAGTTCTTCAGAGAGTAAGACAAAATATTTCTGTCTTGAAAGTATTCAAGCCATGGTGATTGCCTAAAACAGTGTGGCATTAATATGAAATAGATACCCTTAATAACTATGTGCAAAGTGAAATTTAGAGGGGTCACAGTTGGTGTATTGCCTCCACTGTGAAGAAGTTTTGTGTAGCAAACTTTGGGCCTAGGCTGAATTTCATACCAGATTGATTGTATTCATACTGAACAAGTTGGAGATTTAAGTCTGTCTGTTCTTCGGTTTCTGAGGAGTCCAGCGTCAGCGCTTGATGTTCATTGCAGGCTTTGGCTGGTATGACGTTTCAGTCTGATTGGAGCATTCTCTATCAGCCTGCACTTCAAGGGGAGGCGGAAACAACCATCCTGCTGGTTTGGTGGACATCTGCCTTCTCAGATACCATGTCTCCTCGAGAGTCCCCCAGGGGAGGCCAGCTGGGCTCCCTGGGCCAGAGACCAGGAGCCCTCACTCGGCTCGTTTCCCACTCATTGTGCAGGCTGGGCCCTATCGTTGGACAGGCCTGGCAAGGAAGCGAGGAGGAAGCCAGTGCCACTGCTGGTTCAGAATGTTCCAGTGTGGTTGGAAAGTTTGAGAAGTGGCCTGGGTGAGAAGAACAAGACCTCATTGACAGAGTTCAGTGCCGGTCAGGTCTGGTTCACATCAGCTTTCTAAATAATCACAGATCTCCCCACCCTAGGGATCTCCAGCACAGTCACCTCTGCTGCCTCTTTTTTTTTTTTTTTTGTAACTATGGAGGAACAAAAAGCATTTCCCGTTTTTATTTCAAGAGAATTATAAAACATGGAAAGTGTCATGGTATCTGCTTCAAAACAACACAAGAGCACGAACTTCATACTTACCAGGGCTTCCCAACTTATTTTTGAGTTAGAATTCTTACTGCAAATATTTTTCTACTGAACTGTTTGCTCATTGATTGATTTACAGGACTACTGATTATTTGAACATTTGAGATGGTCATGATGACTAACTTGGCTTGATCTGAATTAGCATAGTGAGTATAGAAGAGCCATAAACAGTGTGAAATTGGCATGAAAAGGCCAAATGCTTTCTTTTCTCCATACGAGTCTATGAACTAGATATTTATTTCAAGGAGTCGGAAGAAAATCTGGAGATTTTAATGGACCACAAAATGTATCCCTGGCTTGTCCTGCCTTGTCATTTGGCCTGAATTTATGCAGGACCTCTGCATTAATATTGCAAGTGATTGCTTGGCAGTCTTGTCATTTTCAGGACCTATAGGGATCTCTAGTTCCAGATTTAGGTCAAGTTATAGTAAGGCTTACTTCCTCTCTGTTTTTCCTGGAATATCTGGTTGGAATTGAAACTCAAAGGGATCTTTTCAGTTTTTTACAAACTAAAGAAAGATGAACATCCCCAACTACTTTTGAGAATATACATTTCTGGTCATTAGTTTTATGTTCACGTGGGTGGCATAGAGGAGATTCTACCAGAATTAAAAGCAGAAGAGATATACAGGATTTGTTGTAGTCAGGGGTTTGTAAGGAACATAAGACAATATAGACAGATAATTTACAGTATGATTTTGTAATAGTAACCTAAGAATTAAATACAAGAAGTGCAGGAAATCTGTACACACTGAGACCCAAAGAATCCGGCTGAGGGCCTTGATCTCATAGCAGTGTCCTGCATAAGTCCAGTTGAAGGCCTAGAGCCCATGACAATGACCTGTGCAAGTCTATCTCTTGGATCTGCGCTGGGAAGACCCAAACGCCAGTGGTGGAAGCTAGAAAGTCTGTGCCAGAGGGGTGAAGGATCTGTGCCGGCAGGCATAGGGATGCTCAATATAAGGATCAGGGTTCCCCTGAAAAGTATCACAGCCATCCTCAGCGACAGTGAGATCCTCAGCTTCTCCGATGATGATAATAGCTGAGTACATATTGACAAACTTCTTCTGGAGATTAAACAGCACACATCTTCCTCTCCAGAGCCAGGAAGTGATGCTCAAAGTCAAGACCAGAGCTCCCCTAAAGTGAATGGCAACCATTCTCAGTGACAAGGTCTCAAGCTTCTCCTATGATAACAGCCTCGTTCATATCAGGGGAGCCAGCATGACGAGCTCCTCTAGGAGAACCAATGACTCCAAACAATAACAACACTAGGAGAACCTACAATGCTGCTCTTCCCCTCTGGGTCTTCTTTTATGCTGGCATCAGTCCTCAGGTGGACCATCCACACTAAGCACCACATTGATTCAGTTCAGCTGGTGTTTTAAGTTGACCACCGGTTACCAATTCACTACAGGTTTCATGGTAAGATAGGTGTCTGACTCATGTTCCGAGGAGGCTGGTGACTTTGGAGAGTATCTCTAGAAGGGTAATTCCTCAACTTGTGACTTATTAGTAATTTAATTAGATATCTTAAAAATGGTGCACAGAATACTGTTTAACTAGAGAGTCTTGCTCAGATGTTTTATAAACAGTTATTGCAAAGTAGTTGGGAATCTCAGTGTTTTGTCAGATGCTTTTGTCTTCAGTTAGGAATTAACTATATGATTTAAGATTAATGCAAATGAAATACTTGCTATTTAATAAAAATTATATCCTTATTTTTATTATAGTTCATGTGATGTCCGTGTCCATGTTGTACTGCGATGATACAGATGTGGTTGTGTTCCCATCCCTGAGTGCACACACATATATCTTAAAACCCTTTAGTCCCCTGTCTGACTTTCTGGAGTCCTCAAGGTTAGCAGCACTTGGAAGGACCCCACATAGGCTAAGCTTCAGTAATTCTAACTTCCTGTCCTCTCTGCCTGTTCCTCCCCTTGTCCTTCTCTGTCCCCAGCCACCCAACTCTCATTATCTCCCAGAGATTCCTGTTTTACTGTCTGCTTGTTACAGTGCAGTTGGATGTTCCTGCACACACAGGTGTTCTGCTTTGTGCACATATGTGCACACCTCAAATGACTCATAAGGGCAGAAGTGCATCCCAAGTCCCTTCTTTTGCCTCCTGTTACTTTCCTGGGTTGCTACATCTTCCTGTGTCTTCTGCAGAGCCCTCATGAATTAACAGTTGGAAGAATGCTCTGGTAAGACACATGTTCATTGTCATCCTAGGTATTTTTATTTTGGTTGCCAGCATCCTTCTTTGTTCAAGTAGCCTTTTACATGTTTTTCTTAGTCCAGTCTGTACCAGCCACCATGGGTCTGACACTTCCCGATTTTCCTTTTCTTCCAGGATGGTTCCTACTTGGCTGAGTTCCTGCTGGAGAAAGGCTATGAGGTGAGTGACTCAGTGGGATACTGGGCGGTGTGATTACCAGGATGTGGTGGCCTCATGCTTCCTCTGTTGCCGTCCTCCTGTGTGTGTTTTCAATGGAAACTGATAACAAATTGGAATCTGGGGAAGGTTGTGCTGCTGGGCCTGTGGTCCTGCCAACTCATTGTGCTGTTTATCTGCTGGGGAGCCCTGGTGGCTCAACCTCTCCGCACGCCTCCCACTTTCACTGTTAGATAAAGCAGTAGCCTGTGTGAGCTTATTGCAACATTATGAGGGTTAATTTTTGATGTAATGTGTTACATAAAAAAGTTCCACCCACAGTGAAGTCACTTAATTCGGAAACTGCATAGAGCAATAAAAACCAAGCTGATCTTTGGGAAGCTTGAATGAAAAATTTACACTGGGAGGTTTTTGCCTTCTAATGGGCAGCCATATATTTTATGGAAGCTGAAACTTTTACATTTGTTGTTGCTGTTGTCTTCATCCTCTTTTTCTTTTTTCCTTCAACATTTTGTCCTTTCCTAAACAAGAAACAGAGGTTTTTATATTATATTTGATGTAGTACGGTATGTACACTGTGCTCTTTTTAGGAACACTCTTAAGGTATGTGCATGTATAAAAATTTATGCCTTACAGAGAGTAAAAACCCATACAGTGGTCCATAGGCTCTAATGTGTTTTGCCTGGTCATTTTTATCAGTAGCTTTGCCTTGTCTCTATTCTGGTTGTAGTTACAGTGCATGAAAAATGTGCAAATGGAAAAGCAACAGCAAGGGTTTTGGCATCTACACACCAATGAGATCTGAAGAAAGGAAAATCAATTTTCTTACCATAATTTAAAATTTTATTTGATAGTTTTGACTTTTAAACTTTGAAAATTTCATAGTAGATGTATATAGCACCTTTTGTACTCTTATGTAATCGTTCTGCATCTTGCAATGTCAAAGTAAGACAAATGTGATTTTGAAAGTACATGTGTCTGTGCATAGATTGCTATGATGATTGAGGATATAAATGTATGTTCTACAGAGAATAGAGTTGTAACGTAGATCATATGTAGTCAATCCAAGTGGGTTTTAGGAAAATATTCAGGCTTACTAACCTTAATAGATTAATAAAAAAAAAAAAGAATGGCAGAGGAGCATCTTCAGACTGCGTTTCAGATGTGTGGGACCTGTAGAGACAGCCAATTGCCAGTGGTATGGTTGAGGCCTGAGTGAAGTAGAAGGAGTCAGCTCAGCAGTGGTGGTTGAAGTTTTGAAGAGGAGGCAGTGTGACAGCAGCAGTGCTCCAGCTGCATGGGTGTTAACATTGTCTTTGACATGGACGGGGGTGGGGGGGTGTTGAGACTGGAGAGAGGACGGTAGCAACGGTGGTCCTGAGGATGGGCTTGATGCAGTGGTGTGATGACAGGTGGGAGAGGATCATTGTTAGCTAAGGTTCTCATGAGGACGGTGACTGCTTTAACCACAAGGCTAACAAGGTGTCTTAAGGTGGTAGCAATCTGTGGGGCCGACCTTGCTGAGCTTTTTTGAATCAGGTCTATCACAAGCCTCAGAAATAACTGGGAACAACATAGTTTCAGGTAGCAAAGTGCAAGCTGGGATCAGATAAACACAGGGAAGAAGAGGTTTGCTGTTGATGCCGAGCTGTTTGTAGGAAAGAAGCAAGCATGCTTTGACTAGCTAGCAGTGGCATGGCGCAGCCTGCCTTAGGATGGGAGGGAAGTGTGTGCTGTCTGGGGAAACAGTGGCCTGCTGGAGGGCAGTGAGGTTGGTGGGGTAGCGATGCTGGGACAGAGTAAGCACGAGTAAACCCGCTGTAGAATTTTCACAGCACAGTCAATCACTCCTTTGCTCCTTCTCTAGTTGAAAAAGGGAACAGAACTTAGCTGACCTCCAAGCAAAAACAGACATTTATGAATGGCTTTGAAAGGCCATGTATGAAAAGATCAATTAGTCATGTTAATTACCTTGTCTAATAATCTTTAGATTTCAAAGGTTTGGAGCCTATTTAAATGTGGCCACTGAAATCTACATATCTGTTCACATTTGAAATGAACTCTTTATTATGAACAAGTAAAATTATCTCTTGGTATCTTCAGTGAATCAGTCCCAACACACCCCCCAAAACACATTTCCGTATGACTTACATGTGTCTCCAATTAATTACAATAAATAAGACTATGTGTATGCCATATAAATAGGTGTATTGATTATGGAATAATAGTAAGAAAAATTCTGTATATTCAGTATAGATGCAGTTAAAATTTTTTTTTTTCAGTCTGAGGTTGGTTGAACCCATGGATAACAGAGTCTGTGATATGAAAGGCTAAGTATATTGGTTTATCCCTGGTCCAGTTCTCAGTGAGAAGAGACTCAAAATTATCATTGTTATTGTTGCTTGTCTTGAATTTTACTCAGGATTAGACATTAAGGAAAGCATAAAGAGAATATATCCAACATTATTCATCCTTTATTATACCTGCAGATGACCTCTCACAATGAAGAGAATGATTTATCAGGCTTACTGGAAAATTATCCTGTAAATACTTTATGCACTTCTGTGCCCTACTGAAGGACAAAGGGCCATTCTTCTCTATACCTAGTTGGCCAGTACAGAGAAGGGAGCTGGACCAGTAGTCCAACCCACCCTGGCAATGGAGGCCCGGGGCTTGGGCACTGGATGGCCTGTGTCTTAATTCTCCTCTGCAGTTGCTAGCTCTGTGGCTTTGAACAATTACTCAACTCCTCTAAGACTTAGTGTTCTTATTTGTACACGGGGCAGTGAGCACATCTGTCTTCTGAGGTGGTCATGAAGATTAGGTGAGATGGTGCATGGAAAACACCAAGCCAAGGGAGCCTGTGGAGTGTAAGGGGCTTAGTGCTGCAGGAGTGACAGAGACAGTGTCTGATGTCAGTAAGCCATGGACACGGACAGTGTAAAAGACTCTTTGGTTAAATTCACGTATTAGCATTACTAAGAGGCCTTGTGTATTCCTTACCACAGTTAGGGAAAAAGGAAAATTGACCAAAGGGAACCTATTTGTGAAAGCATGTTCTAGTTTCTGGTGCCTTCTTAGTACTGCCAGTAGCAGAGAAGTGACAACATATCATCAGCAGTGTACCCTTTTTGTCCATTTACAGGGAAAAGCCAGAGAAACAAAAGACTAAGTTGAATGCTTTAAAACTAGACATTTATCTACATATATACAAAAAATTTGGGTTAAATAACTGAACAATGAAATAGCATGTTGGAATTTAGACTTAAGAATATGTAAAATTGTGAATTTCCTTTCTAGGAAAGCAACCATAGTCACTTCCTTTGAGGTAGCATAGAAAAGTAGAAAAACAGGGATGCAAGGGTTGTTATCTCTGAGAAACTGTCAGACTGCTGAGTTCCTGTACTTACTTTCTTGATCTGTGAAAATCACTGAAATGTTCTTTTTCTGGGTTGTTGGTTATTTAAAATCCTGTGTACCTTGGTTTGAAAAAGGCCTTGGTATTTTTAAATTCTGTTTTGAAACTGTACTGAGTACCAGCAGGATTGACCAAATTTGCCCTTTAATACTACCACTTACTGGCTGGGTGATCTCAGGCAGCACTTTCAGCTAAAGAGTGGGAATAATAGTGTCCTTGCTGTGAACATTGTGATTTACTATCTGTAAGAACATTGTCTGCACATGGTTGCTGAGTGCATATGTTAGCTGCTGATATTGATAGCCCTTGAAGCAGTGATGGCAACCCTTTTAGAGCTTCCAGTGATAACAAACAGCTTGCTGTGGCATGTGTGCCAGAGGTTCATCCCACTGACCCAGATAATCTGCATTTTTCAAAAGATGGGTGGCATTAACCATCCCTGGGAGGCATTGTTGCTTCCAAAAACAATCCACACACTAAAGAATTTTTTTTTTGACCATAATAAGTAAACATTTCGCTGTAATAATGCCTAATCTGAGTCTAGATTTTGAAGCCAAAGCAACTTTGTTCAGACATGAAAAGAATTTGAAATTTTCCTCTTGATCACTTAGTTAACTGGCCCATGAAATTTGTTTGTCATAGCACCCACATCCATTTATTTTAAGATCGCAATTTTTCAGAATTATGTTTTGTTTGAAGTACTATAATTTAATAATGATTCTGATTAAGTTTATATAAAGTCATTTAGCTCATTTATCTTTTCAGTCTGGTTTCCAAACCATCTCTTTTTTCTCCTCAAATCCTTTTAAAAACAAACAAAAAGCCCTACCTACATCCTTTCTGAAAAGAAAAAGCTGCTAATCTCAAATTCTTAACTAGATTACACAGTTTGCACACATTTTGGCTTGTCTTGAAGTTTGCATTTCACCTGTCTCAGAAGCAGACAGACTCAGCTTTCATTAGTTCTTAGAATAATACCTGCTGTCACAGATTAAGCATTTGGCAGCTCTTTATTTCCCTGTATATACAGTCCAGAAGTTGGGAGACAGGGGAAATTAAAGCACTTTTTTTTTTCATTAGGAAAATTCTCCATAAGCAGTGAATTTAAGTGTGATACTGAGATCCTGTGTTACTGATTTGCTGTAACTTTTTGTAGTTGTCTGTCTGCTATTTACATTGAATCCATCAAGATCATTAATATTTTTGCTGATATCTTGAATGTTTTGCTGATATCTTGAATATCTTGTATTTTTTTTTTCTTTCTGTTTGGGGCTGTTAAGAATGTGACTTCCACAGAATTCAGCGATTAATAGAAGATAGTTTAAATAATAATGCTATTATTATTTTTATTTTTTAGAGCATAGAAATTCTTCTCTATAAAATAAAACAAAGCACTTGTATTTGAGAAATCTATACTACAGAAATAGTTTTGGTGGAAAACACCAGGTTTGCTATGTGTGTAAGTAGATATATGAAAGTGCTTTTTATTAAAGAAAATTGATTAATTTTGTAGAGCAGTTCAACTTTAAAACTAAGAATTGAAAAATTAGATTGATGCACAATAAATTTTAAGTTTAATATTACCGTTATTTTCTGCATTTCTAAATAAAGAAATGTCTGTGTATAGTCATCTCAATTTAATGTTTCCTAGATTTTAATATTTGCCTACTAAAATGTCAACAAAATTTGCAATGTTCCCTTCCTAAAATATTTTTATGTTTACCGACTTGGGTTTCGTTCTTTTGGAAAATAGTGCCGATGAATGCTTTTCTCTTGGCTAAAGCGACTAACCAACAGAATTGCTAATTGTGGGTGTGCTGTAGCTTTTGCAGAAGTCAGTTTCTCATGTATGCCATATAAAATGATGATGACATTTCTTTCTGTTTGAAAGAAAGCCTTATGTGCTTATAATTTCCTCCTTGCATTTGGAATGTTTGACTCATACCAAGGATTAATTTTGGTCTGAAATAGACAGAAAATGATTGAGGTAAAATATAGAAGTATATTCAGCTGCAAATGAACCTACCCAACATTAGAAGGAACACTTCTAAAATAAGTACAGGATTAAAACTGCCACCAGTGGAACTGGAATGTGGGCAGCTGGTGACATAAACTGGTGTTGGCATTGGCAGCACAAAGGGAGCAATCTTGACATAAGAAGGAAGTGGGACCAGGTCTGGAATAATTTCTCTTATATATCAGACACAAATAGTCTTTTCTTCAGTATCAGACAGGTATGCATTTCTTTTCCAGCAATATTTTTCCTCACACTAATCGTGACTAAGTCAAGAAAAAAGAAAAGTTTTTAAAATCCTATTTTCATTTGCTTTTTATGTCTTAAAACCAGTAATAAGTCAGTCATGTCCCTAATCTGTGCAGTTTAGCTCCTGACTTTCCTGCACAGCTGCATAGTAGCAACTGCTCTCTGATGGTATCTGTGGTTCTAGAGATCCACATAATAATAGATGGAGCAAGGGGAGGGAGCTCGGAGGACGCTGGAGTTGTGGAGGCCCCGTGCTCTATAGGAAGCAGGCTGTAGAATTGTGTTACAGATGCAGCCTCATGTGCTGTCTTCAGTTTTAAATCGAAGAGATATTATTGTCAGCAGCAGGGCTGGAAGTGTGTATTTGGGGGAGACATTTGAATATCTACAGCGTAGCATGAAGTCACATAATTATCTAGTTACTTTGTTGAGATTGGCAGTGAAAACAAGGGAGAGATGGAGGTGAGGTGCTAGAAGCTGGCTGGCAGTGACTGTAGAGAAAGTAAGCAGTGGAACTACTTCTGATGTTTAAAGGTAGTGTTTATAAGTAATATTTATGTTTTCTCATAAAGTCAGACATTAGCAAGAGGACCTCTGAGATGTATATTACCCCGCATTGTGCATTTATAATTAACTTTTATCTTCCCACACTTAAAACTCAGGTGCATGGAATTGTTCGGCGATCCAGTTCATTTAATACAGGTCGAATTGAACATCTGTATAAGAATCCCCAGGCGCATATTGAAGGAAGTAAGTGATTTTATTTTTCTAAAATCTCTTTCTATGACTGTCTGTGCTCAGATAGAATGTTTTCAAAGGTGATATTTCCTTACAGCCTGTCAAGTCACAGTTATTTACCCATGAATTACTGTCTTGACTGCGGCCCATGTTTTATGAAAATCTTTGTTGTTTCTTGCTGTATAGGCCACAGTGTCATCTCAGTTTCTTTGTTAGGAGAATATTGAATAGGTGACTGGGAGGAAACAAGGAAAGATAGGCCTTTGATCATCCTTGTCCAGGTGTCCCTGTTCCCCAAGTAAGAGCAGTTCCATATTGAAAGAGAACTTTCCTTTTTTACTTTTTGTCTGATTTACTCAAGTTAAATGGGCTTTGCACATTTAATTAATTTTTAAAATCATTCGTGAAGAAAAATGCAAAACCCAATGGCAATCAAAACTGTATTTAAATTGTTTTGTAGCTCATTGTCAGAATTTGTAGTCATTTTGTTGTTTTTGCTAATCAGTTTGCCTGCGTCTATCTGTGTGGTTCCCATAGCATGCTCACAGTGTTTTTCCTTTGATTCCGCAGCAGTTGCTGAGCTTGTTAGGGAGACCATTTTGTATTTTGTTAGGGAATGGAGACAGAGAGAGGCCATGACTACCAGTTATTTACCAGGAAGAGGGCAAACTTTGACTAGGACATGGGATTTGTGACTCCAAGGTCAACCTGCATTACTTAGCCATGTTTTCCAGCCAGCAGAGACAGTTCAGTCAGTTTGTAAACCAGAGGTGATTTTGTATTGATCTGCAGAACCTATTTGAAGGTTCAGTAGTTTAGGTAGTGATACTAGGACGGTGATCTAATTGTCCACAGGAAAGGCTGTCCACCCTAATATCTATGTTTGTAAGTGCATCTTTCTTTAAGATTATTACAGGTTCAATATCCCACATCCAAAATACTTGGGACCAGAAGTTCTTTGGAGTTTGGATTTTTCAGATTTTGGAATATTTGCATATATATAATGAAATGGCTTGGGACTATGACTCAAGTCTAAATAAAAAATTTGCTGGTATTTCATATATACTTTATATATAACCCAGTGATAATTTTTACAATATTTTAAATTTTGTGGATTTGAAACAATTTCATTGTGTAAAAATTTCCAGTTATGATATCGTGTCATCAATACTTCCTGTAAGTTTCAGGCTTTGGAACATTTCAAATATTGAATTTTCAGAGCATTTCAAATATTGAATGCTCACTCAGTATTATTGTTGTGCAAATTGCAGAACACTACTGCCATTGAATGTAGTTATAAATCAGCATTTCATAAAAATAACGAAATGATCAAATTAGCAAATCATCCACCTGTACATCTCAAATTCTTATACTCATGGAGTCAGTGTGAGGAGCAGCATGGATGTAGGCGGTGATGGGTTAGCTCTCTTTTAATCAGTAATGTTGCTGTGTAAGGATATCATAGGCAGTTCAAAGATTGATTTCCGTGATAAATCACTGGAGAAAAGTACCTAAACACAAGTATCAAATATAGAACCATCTTTACTATCATTTAGTGTGTGTTCTTGATTTCTTTAGAGGATAAGTACATTAGTCTAAGCTTTGATTTGTCTGACTCTTATATAACACATTTTAAAATTGCTTTGAGCTCTGAGTGTTAATTGTAAAACATCTGTCATATTATAATTTTTAAACAAGTTTGCGTTTACCACTATATCCTTTACAGACAGAGGCAACATTGTTAGATACCTTTCTACTGTACAGGTTCTTTTAAGTTCACAGTTACACTCTTTTCTAATCTTCCAATGCTACATTTTCATTTTGACCTTATTTTCATGCTTTCATTATGTGCATTTCAATGTTGATATTGTAAAAGATGGATTCTGTTGTTTTTTTTTCTCTCTAATGGCTTGTTTCTGAATCTTACAGACATGAAGCTGCACTATGGTGATCTCACTGACAGTACCTGCCTTGTGAAGATTATCAGTGAAGTGAAACCCACGGAGATCTACAACCTCGGAGCCCAGAGCCATGTCAAAGTAAGCTGCTCTCCTTATCACGGTCTCCCTGTACGTGTTCCTGCCATACTCTGCATTTTACTTGTGTTTGCTGCTTTTCAGTTCCATAGTACAACCACTGGTCCCATTGTTAATATTAGTTTGGATAGTCACTCTAATAAATATCCAAACGTTGATTTTTTTTTTTGAAGTTGTGATCTCTGTTGTTGAATAGTGTAATAAAGTATTACTGTTAACATCGAAATAGCAGTTTTTGTCTATTTTGGGTTGTTTTCTGTGGTCATGAGTCACAGTCAGATGTGTTTTCTGCCATTTAGAATTACTCTGTGAATGAAGTGTTTTGTTAAAATGTTGGAAGATGTAACTTACTAGGCTATTTTAATATTAATATTTAGTAGTGACTATATGACAGGCTAAGAGAATAATGTGTTTTGAGTCATAATAATATGTTAAAGTGAGCTGAACTCGCTTGTTGTGAGTGGTGGAAACCACTGATGCTATCAGTGTCCTGCCTCTCCCTCCACCTGAGGCCCCACCAGTGCCCAGATTTTCTGGTGCTCTGCTCACCCGCTTCTGGTCGGTCTCTCTGGAATGAATTGCAGTAATCCTAAGGCGCTTCTACTGACCTGCTTGACTCAGATTTTTGTGCCAGTGTCCTGCTGCTCCCTTGGGAGAGTGGAAGCAAAAGCCAGGGGTGATGTGAGTTCTGCTTAGGGACTTACTCATGATGCTTCGTGGAGCTTAGAAATGGAAGCATATAACTAAATTTTTTAAAAGTCTGAAACTCTGCATGTTTTTCTGTTCAATGAATGAAGATAGAGAAGTATTTACAGTGATTTCATATACCTTTGGACTCCTTATTCCACAGAAAATAGTCAAGATTAGTGTTTTCTGTGTCTCTGTTAAAGAAGAAATTATAAACTGAATTGAATGAAACATTCGATTCAATGTTGTAATTGATAATGTTTTAAAATTTAGCATCAGTCTCTTAATACATTTCCTATTAATGTAGTGACTACATATTAATCATAATGATATTTCTTATCTGCTTCTGCTCTAGTAAACAAATACACCCATCTTTTTTTTGGTGCTGGGTCTTAGTATAGTAATCATACCACTGAGGTGTACCCTCAGCCCTTTTCCCTTTTTCAATCTGTGAGGATGTGTTACTACTAGGCTTAAAGTTTGGTCTATAAAAAAGTTTCATGGTCTCTGGGTTCTAGTAGTTACTGTTTCCTGCCTGATTCTTAATGTGTTTTCCCATTTTTGAAAAGGCATGTTATGCATACTGTGCTTGAGAGAATATTAACCTTCTTTACTACAGAAAAAACAGTGACTCTTTGTCATTCCGGGAATGAAGACTTTATTTTTCCCCAATTGAGGCAGTTAGTTTATCTTCCATATTATTATTCATCTGGCTGCTCCTTGACCCTTCATGACTAGAGACAGTAGAGAGTGTTTGTCAGACCATGCAGTGTTTTGGAACCGGTGCTCTGTTACTCAATTTCCCTAAGATTAAGAAGTTTCCTTTGTAATCAAGATAGTTCATCACTTTTAAAAGATATAAACCAGAATAGCAGGAAGATGCAGGAAGTTTTATAAAAGTGTGCCAGAGGCTGACATGGAGTGTGTAGCAGAGACGAAAGAGGACTTCCTTTGGAGGGGGCTAGAAAGATAGGCTCTGGCTCAGCTCTTAAGTATATGGTGGGCATTTACAAATAAGTGGGGAATGCAGAGTTGAAATGGAAGTAATAACCCATAAAGCCAAGAGTTAGAATGGAGAAAATGTAGGACGTGTGCAGCGTGATGAGCACTGGGGCGATGGGTTGAGCGGAAAGAATATTGACAAGAAATGTGAGTTGGGCAAGAGAGGACCCTGGGCTACCTCTGTGCATCGTGGCACCACTATTATATTCAGACAGGAGTATCAAAGGTCAGAGTTTTCTAGATTTTTAGTGATGCTGGTGAAGATGTAGGAAGCCATCACATGATGATGATGGTATTAGAAACTGAGGCAAGAGGATGCAATAGAATGCCCAGTGGGGCGGGCGGACTTCTGCCCTCTCAATGTGGTCATCAGAGAGAAAAGAAAGCCCTAGTGCTCAGGGGACCAGGAAGTGCTCAGGAAACCATTGCATTATGTTTTACTTGAACATTTAGGTGATGTGGATCATGAGATAGTTTAAAATATGTTGGAGTTTTGCATGAGAGTTGAGGTGCAGAGGTGATTCCTCCCTCTCAGACTCCTTGAGGTGCCAGGCAGTGGCTGGAGAAAGAGGGACAGGAGCCTGAAGACTGAACCTTGGGAACATGCCTGTGCTTGGAGGATGGGGAGAGGAAGAGGAGGGTTCATAGAAGGAAGGGAGATAAGAAGCAGTTGAGAATGAGAGGATTCTAGGGGAGAGAAGACCAGGAAGAGGTCAGGCAGTGAGGCTAGAGTTGACTTATGATTTTTATTTTTTTGGTACTAGGAATCAAACTCAGGTCCTTCTGCTTGCCAGGCAGGCTCTTATGTCACTGAGCTATATACCCAGCCCCAACTTGTGTTTTTAAATGGGGCATTTTAGTAATGGGGTGGAAAGGAGTTAGCCAGAGCACAAGGATTTAGAAGTAGAGGTAGAGAGAGAAACAGAAGTTGAGTGAATTGCTTTCTAGATATTTCCTGGTGGCATGATAGACTTCGACAGATTAAGCTTTCATCAGTACTCCCTGCAGGTATCCAGGCCCTCCTGAGACTCTGATCCCTTAGGCCCAGGGTGAGACCTGTATTAGTTAGGTCTAAGAACTTCCATTTCTAGGATGTGTCCAGATGAGGCTGATCCTGGCCATGGGCCCCACTTGAGAACAGAGTTGCTCTTGTGTCTCACGTTTCTCTGTCCACGTAGAGTATATGCCTTAAATGTATTCATTTTAGACTTTCTTCCTCCAATGTATCATCTGTTGAGTTTATTGTAAAATAGTCCTGTTATTCATCAATTAACAACTCTATGAGCTTTTAAAGCCCAAAACTCTATCTGTAGTCAGGAATGGTGAGAATGGGAAGTGTCTGAAGAGAAAGTGATATACCTTTACACATTCAGAAATTTCTTTTTTCAGGCAATTTGTAGTCTGTGAGACTAAATACTTCTCATTTACTCGTAACATTTTAGAGAAATAGTGTGACTACAAGCCAAGGTTGGCATGCTTTTTGAAATCCTATGTTTTGTACTTGTTTATTTTGTGATCTAAAGACAGCTTGACTCATGGGCATGGGGGAAGGGATGGGATAAAGCCTAGGGGGTGCTGACTGCTAGCAATTTGGGGGTGCTCTTCTGACCCCTGACCAGTCCAGGCTCTGAATTTGGGCTTCCTGTTTTCCTGATAGCTTATTATAGAATCAGACTGGAAAGATATATTTTATTCCTTAAATTTAATTTTTCTCTGTTAGTAACTGTCATATTTATTATATTCATAGACAACCTTTTTAAAAATGAAAGTGTTCTTTCTGACAATGACATGTTTGCAACAGGATTAATTAAAATAAATGTCTTATTGTTTGGTGTTATTTTGAAGGACGTTTCTAATATTAGCTCATTTTGTACTTAATTTTGAATCCGTGACTTCTAGACTGGGCATTGTTTGTGTTGGCTTCTCTTTGTGTGGAGTAAAGTCTTCTATCACTCTCACTTCCAGTTAATTTGATGTGGGCTATGGTATGCTAAAAGTAAGGAAAATAAAATAATAGGAAGTTGGTCTGGTTTCCTGTAGGAAACCAATGAAGATGAAATTGGGTCTTGGAGTAAACCCACAGTAGTCTGGGAAATACTGACTGAAGACATTTTTCTGAATCATAGACAGAAAAACTGTGACTCACGAAGTAGGTCACTGAGAGGCTGACTTGATCTTCTGTGGGAGACAGTGAGAGATGACTGGAGAGTGCTAGTTATTAGAGCAATTAAACCTTTCATGATGACATCATCCATGTAGGAACAAATTATCCTGGGGCGTCCTGATCATTTTGGGGGAGAAACTCTTTTAAACCTGCCTTTTTTTTTTCCTTTTAGGTAAATAACAGTGTCCTTTATATGTTTAACATTCATTAATGTCCTGTTTTTGGATTTGCTCACAGTTCTTTGCAGCTTGTTTGGTAATTGTATATTATTGTCTAAGTCATGGTGTTGGATAAAATCTTTCCACAGTCAATCTTGTCCAGTATAATCCACATTCGTTTTATGATGTTGTGGTGGAGTTGCTTTGATTTTTTTATTTTTTTCCTCAAAGAAAATGAAAAGTATGCATTAGTGGACTATGGACTGTTAGAGCTGGGAAGAACTTTAGAAATTATTTTCATTTTTACAAATAAGTCACCTGCTCAAAGTCAACTGCACTAATCTAGGATTTGTACAAGGTCTTTATAGCTTATAATCTACTTAAAAACCAGTCAGGAAAACGATTATCTCTGCTGGTGATAATTCTGATTGAAAATAGTCCTCACCTCAAGTGCTGTCTTCCACCATATATGTAAGTTTCTTCTTGAGCTTGTTTTACTTCAGTCTTCAGTGGAGAAGGAAGTCAGTCACTCTCCTTAAGTTAGTTTTGAGAAAGATCCTTGAATCCTTCTTAGTGTTAATGGCCACTATTGCATCTTTCTTTAACATTGTCATGTTCAGCTTGACTGGCTCCATATGTCTCACTCCTTTTCCACACCTGTATCATGGTACTTTTCCTTTCAGGTCTTTGTGAGTTCCATGTTACTTTTATTCCATGATAGCCAGGAGACCTGAGTGCTGGGCACCTGAGTGGCGCTGGCTGGGCAGCCAGAAGCAGATTCCCAGTTTGCGGACACACCAGTAGGGTCAGCTGCGGGAGCCTGGGAAGGAGTCCAAGTGCCCTGCACAGGCAGCCTCAGCTCGGGACGATGCTCACGCATCAGAGTCCATTGTGGGCCCAGGCCTGACGTAGTACCGGCACCAAGTTCGCATTAGGGAGGGGTGAGCTGGAAGAGCCCATTCAGGAATGGAGCTGGGAATACAAACAGACATGGGAATTAGGCTGGTGGGTCCTGGGAAAGGGCCTGAGTAATTTAACTGACCCAGTTAAAGAACTGTCATCTCCAGTGGCTTTTTCCTGAAGGTTCTGTGTTGACGTTTATAGCTCGATAGCTAACCCCATATTCATTCCCAGGAAGCCGGAAACTCTTGGGGCTTGTATTGCGGGGAGGGGATCAGGGACTGAATGCAGTGGGAGAATTGCATTGTGGTGGGGTAGGGCAGGTGTCTATGGCTGAACATCTGGTTAGTGCCTGACTGACCTAATTACAGAACAAAATAAAATTGCAACAGCGTAGCTCTTTACTGTGTAATTATAGCAGAGGTGAGGGGCGACCTATTAAAAACCTAGAGCAAACAGCAGAAGGGGACTGTACTCCCTACTCACTCATTTGTTTGTTTTGGACTCTGGGGATCCTGGCAGGGAGGTGAGAGCCAACAGGAAAGTGAGGATAGGTCGGGAACATAGCTGCTGTTGTTACAAGAAACATCCTTAAGCATGGGTCAGGGCCTGGCCTCTGATGGCTCGCATGGTTTCATGGTACAGTTCACTTTGTCACTTTATGTGACCATGGCCATCTCCCTTTATACAGCAGGGCTGCCTTTCACCAGGCACTGTGCCTGTAGAATGTGAGTCAGGATAGGGATAGATGACTGACTGCCAGGGGATGGAAGGCAGAAGTGCTCTCATGAATACAGGTGTAGCTCTTAGGTCAGGGTTACCCATTGAGAATTTCTGGAGTATGCTCTAAAACCTCACATCAGGGGCTTCTCTCTCCATCTCCACTCCTGGACCGAGCCTTGGGGTTTTCCTGGCTTTCAAATCCTAGGCACATCACATACTGGTTCCAGCACTTTGGTAAGGCACACAGCTTTTCTGAGCCAAAGTTATCTCATACTCATTGAGCAAGCTCAGGGTTGAGTCCCTGAAACATGCTCTGCCAGTGGTCCTGTGGCCTAGGACTTGATCATGACACTAGATATCCATCTGCCTCATTCTACTGTCAGTGCCCAACATTTTTATTCTGATGTCAGCCTCTCAGTGAGGTTCTCCTGAGAATTTGTAGTAGTTGTCTCCTTTCAGAAGGAGTAGGCCAGCAATAAATCGAGTAAGCTGGCAAAGAACACAGAAGGCAAGGGGGGAAGAAATGTGGACTGTCTGTCCATCCCCGCAATCCCAGTGTGCACAGTTTTGGCTAGCATGAGGCAGATTACCCGGAGAAGTGGGTGGGCTGGTCTGGTCATCGTGACTTCTGCTTTGCTTTAGCTGACGTGCGAGATGCCAGGCCTGAACACTTTCCTCTGGCAGATGCCTGTGGTTCCTGCCACTGAACTGTGCACTTGTGTGCCATATCCCCAGTGGGGAGCTGTTGCTTTGGGTCCTTTTTATTACCTGAACCTTAGAATTTTGAGGTGGCAGAGTTGTTAGCAATGAGCTAGCACAGGCCCTTGTTTTGTAAGTGCTTGTGTAGGGTTGCCTCTTGACAGGCAGCCAAACTCTTGTCAAGACTGGAACCCAGGACTGATTATCACTCAGTCTGCTTGTCATGTTCCTAAGCTGAGAAGTCTGAAGATTGGGGGTGTGGGTGGGTTGCATTAAATGGTGAGAGAAAGTTTACCTCTCTTGACATTTCCATCATTTACTGTAATGAAATGAAGTTTCAGTGCAGTTGATTTGAGTTAAAAACATTTTTTTCCCTTGCTAGAGGGAACTGGTTGTAATTAATACCAGATGAAGAGTGTTTGCATAGCTAGGAAGATCCCCAAATACAACAATGCAGGGTACAACATAAGCCTATCAGTGATACTAAAATGAAATTAATATTTATGTACAGGGAAAATGGAAATCTATAGTGCTAATTTGTCAGGAATGATTACCATCTGTTTTGTTAGGATAGTTCAATTCAAAGTGAAAAGTTTTATATAGTACTTACATTGTACTGGTATGTATGTAAGTAAGTTTCCCTATAAGCTTTGGATGCTAATATTTGCTCCTCATGGACTTGGAAGAATTATTAGCTTGCTAATAGAATGAGCAGGATGTTCTTGTTTGGGTAATTATCTTTAAAACAAATTTCCACATTAGTTACATAAATACTATCTTAATCTATTTTTTAAGATTATAAAATAAGTATTTCTGGTTTAATGTGGCACTTAAATTTTTTCTTTTCTTTTTTTTTGGTACTGGGCATCAAACTCATGACTGCGCGCTTGCAAGGCAGGCGCTTATTCCGCTGAACTAAATCCCCAGCCCCTGTGGCACTTATATTTTTTTCCACTTATTAGTGTATGTAAATTATAAGTCCGTGCAGGGTCTCTGAAGATAATTTATTTTGTTTAGTAGATATGTGAATACCCTTTTTTATCGTTTGAGGTTTAAAATTGTTATCATATATAATTCTTGGATGTGCTCAGAGCAACGCAAAACCTCCAATTTGTTAGCAAATTGTGAATGCTGAAATAGTAAAATGCCATAGGGGCAGAGAGCTTTACAGTGAGAGCAGCCTTGGGAACCTATGGATTTATCTGAGGTGTTCATTTAGAGTTGATAGTTGTGTGTGTTATGTGTTTGGGAATCTTTGCTCCCTTCTGGGGAAAGTAGGTAGATACTGGGGCAAATACAGGATGCTTCCAGTAGACAGAAGGCATGGACAGACCAGCTTTTAAGCTGAAATGAAGTTGCATTTTTTGTCTTTTTGTTTTTTCTGATGAGTCATACTGTCACCTCACCTGTACAGGCATAGCGCCATGATATTTATTTCAGTGAGGAATCACTTTAGTTTGTTAAGGGCAAAATTGCAATACAAAGTGTTTTTCATTTTATAATTTAATGTTTATATTTACTGCACCAAAACTCCTAATATGAATATGGCTAGTCTGTTCCTGTGGTTTTGGGGAGAAGTTTGGCATTTTTTACCTTATATTTGTGAGGACAGCTGGGTCCTTGTGTGTCACCTGGCTCAAATTCTTCTCGGAAGCCTGTAATAGATTTGAGCAATTGAATTCAAATCTAAAACCACTTAAAAAGTTCTTTATAGACCATTAAGAATTTATATGGGAGAGAACACTCTATGAAAGTTCTCCTCTCCCTGTTCAAACAGATTGTTCTGTTTTATTAGATCTAGGTGGTATTGTAATTTTGATAACAGCTAATAATGTTTGGAATTTTACTTATAATTAGTGGACCACACAAAGGTATATTTGTTGGGTTTTATAACCTTAATCTGTGTACAATACTGGCTTGTTTACTAAATAAAAACCAAAATAGTATTACTTTAGTAATATGACAATTATTTTGTACATATTAAGCGTAAATTCATGCAAAGAGCTAAATGCATGTTTATCTTAATCTTAATGCATGTTGTCTTAATTTCTAGCTGTATTTATAAGTTGTGAACAAAGAGTATGTTATGATTGAAGCTCTTTGTTTAGGACTTTTGATTATCAATGGAAGCAATTTTTAGGATCCTTAATTAGATGAGACTATGTCAAATAATACCTTATTTACTATCATAGTTAGATGTATGTTCCTTCTCCCCAAATTATGTGTAAATTTAAGAAATTAAGTTATCTTCTCTTTTAATAAACCTAGTAAAGCTTGGTTTCTAATATCCCTAGTTTATACTTTTAGTACAGTGGAATATATAGAATTTGTTTTGCTAAAATTGGGGCCTTAAAGCTGGAATGGCAAGGAAATAATAAAGTTAAAACTGTAGGGTTGAAACCTTTTCTAATTGAAAGAAACTTATGTATCAGAATCTATTAATTTCTACTATAAATCATTAATTAGATATCTCACCAGTACCAGCAAAAAAAGGAGAGATGTTTTAATGCACTAGATTTCTGTTACTAAAAAACTGTCTAACATTAAGGATTAGTAAGTATGATTTTTCCTTTTTTATAATAGTAAACATATATGGTATCATAGTTTCGGGATGTTAATTTTAGAAATCTGCAAAGAATTTGTATTTGCTTTATTTACAAAGAACTGCATAAAGTCTTGTTTGGCATGCTAAAACTATGTTAAATTCATCGTTAGAATAACAGACTGCTTTCCTCGCTGTGTGTAGCTGTGGTGTTGATCAGGATGGATGGAATACTTAGAGAAGATCATGGAGCCGACAGCAGTGGAGGCCTTGCTGCAAAGAGCAGCTTGGCGTGAGGGCCCGCCCTGAGCTCCTCACTTTGTCTGGTGTTACCAAGATCAGCTTTGTTCTGAATCTCTTTTCTGTTCCATCCCTCAGTAATCTTTCAGGAATCAGCACTATTGACCAAATAACCCTTTAAAGGACAGCTAACACACTCATTTGTCCTGATTTAAGTAATCCTTCTTTACCTTTACCCTGTGGCCTCATTGTTAAATGGTGTAGAAGGCAAGTCTGGTTAACAGTTCCCATATGACTTTCCTTGGAGTGGCTGTTTGTGAGGACAGTTCAGAGCCAGGCTAAGGGTATATTCTGGGACTTCTCCATCTTCTCTAGGAGAGAAGTGTTTGAGTATTTAATAGAGGTGGTGGAATCATTACATCATGATATTTGAGTTACTGGTTGATTAAATAATGTGAGTGAATAATACTTTTATCTGTTTATATCAAATATTATGAAACACTTTGGCTTAGCAATTATTTCATCCTCTTGTTGGTGAGATATTTACATCGCAGCTTTAGAAAGGCTTATTTTATTGGAACTATTCACTTAGGTGACTTAAAATCTCAGCTTCCTTTTTACTTTTTCCTTTTCACTCATAATGCCATGAAAATTGCCACATTAAAATTTGTTAGTAACAATAACAAAAAAAGCTATTGGCTATATTAAATATTATGCTAATTAATGTAACTTCTGTAGCCTTTTCAGTTCTGTGAGGTTGCTTCACAGAGAAAGCACTGGAAATTCCTGACAAGCTTCTGCATTTGGGTGGGGAAGCAGAGTTTTCCTGCAGCTCCTGCTTTGTCCTCTAGATGAGAGACAGGGTTCTTTCTGAAACCAAGGAAAATGTCTGGTGTGGGGAAAAGTGTGGTGCCCCTTCACGCGCATAGATGGCAGCAGAGCGTCGCAGACGAGGAGGAGGCCGGCTTTGTGGTTAGAATGGAAGGTGAGTGACGGTATGCAGACTTCCATCAGTGTAGCTGCCCGTGTCCCACAGTTAAACCCAAAATAAGAAACAAAGCTACTATTGATAACACAAGAGTATAGGAGAGCAACGAAGGCTGTGAGAAGCTGTAATGCACTGACTTTCTGGACAAATCCCAGGTGGGAAATCTTAATCTTTTAAGGTATGTCACCCACTCACTCCTATAAGATGATTGGAATCAGCTAAGATAATGTGCATGTCAAAATAAAGAGACAGCGAAGGGCTGAGGGCGCGGTAGGGCAAGAGGAAGTAAAGAGAAACCATACACAAGTTGCAGCGGCACATAATGGCCTGCTGCCTGCGGGTACTGTAGAGTTTGGCCTGCATGTCTCCTTTTTAGTTAAGCAAGTTACAAAGAGGAAATGTCAGTCCACGAATCAGGCAAACATTCCATGGGAACATTTGCTGAAATGTCAGCATTTTAGAAAATAGAACTGCAGACTATTACGGCCCAGTCCCCAGGCTGGACTTGCTTTAAACGCACAAGCGTAAGAGTATTTCTTCAGAACGCGTTTGCAATTACCGAATCATTTTATGTCTTAATTAGCATTCCTGTGTAATGACATAGTTACTTGAAAAGATGACAGTCATCTTTATAATTAATATTTAATATGTCTGCTTCTGAGGACCTTTCATTGGCTTCTCACAGATTTCCAGGTAATTTTCAAGTTTTAGAATTGCATTTGATACACTCGCAGGCAGAGGATCTGATGAAGTAGATGGCTATTGGAAACTGAAGTCTGGAAGTAAGTTATAGAAAAGCAATTTGTACCATGTCCTGAGCAGTCGAGTCACCTCGGTCTCTTACTGCATACAAACATAATAAGGGCTTCTTCATTCTACTAAAGCAATGGCAGTGTTGTTCAGGAAAGCATTTTCCTTTCCCTTTAGGTTTTTCTTGATCGCCTCTCAGGCGATTTGGTACCACAAACTAATCTCTGTGTCACAAAATTGATTCTAAAGGTGTGTATAACAACTTGCTTAAATGCAGTATCTGGCGAGTCTCTCTTGTGACAGCAACTTATTTCTCACATAATTATTTTCTTAGTAAATTTGATATCTTAACAACCCCTTCCCTAGTTTCTGAGTTCAAAAAATAACACTTAATATAATTTATTTCTCATACTTAATAAAGGCTTTCTTGAGAGTATATTGCCGTTCAGCCTCTAGCTGCTTCAACCAAATGAGGTTAGAAGGGAATGTGGTTTGCAAGGGTGAAGGTGGTTTCCAGCATCGTTTGCTGTGTACTTTAATGAGCCTCGGTGGTGCTTTAATGAAGCATAAAACATATTCTTGCTGCTGTTTGTTACTTATTAATGATTAAATGGTTACGGTCTGTCATGCATCAGTAGGTGGAAATACATATGTGTGTACTTTCCTGTTTTAAATGATATGTGTGCTTAATTTCTGTGCACACTTTGGTGTATCTTACCTAATGTTCTAGTAGTGAAGGTATATGAACACAAGAACAAAGACAAACCTGATTCCTACACATGCAATTATTTTGTAATTTTGTGGGCCTTGAATTTGCCTGAATTTTATAAAATGGACTTTTGGCCATCATATGTTTCTAAACAACAAAGTATAAGATGCTTGAATTTATCACAATTATTTATAAATTTAGATATGAATCACTAATAAGATATCAAATGTATTCATATATAGGTTTTCCATTAACATGTGCCATTTGAAAACTACTTCTAACCAGACTGTTTTGCAGGTAGCTACATACTTTTAGACTCCCCTTGCAGACATTAGGTTTGAACAGTGTGTTTTTTTCTTAGTAGGACAGTATCATTCAGGTTATTTATTTGACCTTTTCATTACCACAGTTTTCATAAAAAGGACAGGATTGCAACACCACTTCCTCCAACTGCAGGGTTTCAAAAGAATCATGTCTCCAAGTAGCCAAGTCCAAGTGACTTGTATTGGTTACTAACAGAAGAACATTGTTTTAAAACTTAGAAAGAGCCAGTGTATTGATTTTTTCTTAATATTAGCACTGGCACATTAATTTTTCTTAAAGTTGTTTTATGAATATTTTTGCATGAATAATTAAATGGTGAATTAGTAATAGAATGTTTCAATTTGCTTTTAGTCTTATAAATGGACTTTTAAAAAGAATGTACTTTATAAATAGCTTTTGTGCACTTTTTAGACTAGGAAAATAAATTGTTTGAGTTATAGAGGACTTCAGTTTTTTTGACATTTTATTACCAATTTTTATTTATGATGGCTTTGTTTTATGACCTACTGTTACTATATATTAGATGTGTGAAAATTTTCCTCTATACTGATAGTGTAAGTAATATTTGTCTTTTTCAACTTTCTTAATTATGTTATCTTTACTGGTCTTAATTAAGTAGCATTTCACTTCATTAGTAAAATAGAGTACACTATTGTTTGGAATTATACTACCAAAACATTGGTGCTTATAATTCTTGGCTTTTCTTTCTTATTATACCCAAATTGTACTTTATGTGATGTAAAATATTAAAAGTGTATTAACAGTTTTAAAAATTATTGGAATTGATGAGAGAGATTGTAATCACAAGGTATATTTTTATATGGCCATTATTTTTAATAAAGTAAAATGATCAATGGAAAAATCAATTTAATGTGAATGGCCAAAGTTCAGTTTCCCCGTAAATGTAAGTATCTTTTTTTTTAAAAATAGGAAATATGTTTTTTTAGGATTGAACATCAAAGATCGTAAATGTATTGTCCATATTTGTATTTTTTAACTAACAATTGCGTGAAGATTTGTCATGCTCTCTCATTTTATGCAGGATTCTTTTATATCTTTAGCGCACACACTCACTCTCTCTCACTACCTTTTTTTTTAGTTTCTTATTAAGGATTCCATTTGTCAAGTTGAAGCATTTTACATGATGATGAATTTTGGTGCTACAACTTCATTAGCTTAGGATCCAGAGAGTATGGATGAAATTCTCCAAAATGTGAAATATTAGCTTGTCATTTTTTCCCTTCAAGGTTTCTCATTCTGCAGTCATCACTGAATTTTTCTTTTCTTTGCGTGTTTTCTATCATGCTAAATTTGAAAAAAAATTGGGAAAATATATTTTAACTGGTAATATAAACATCATGGTTCAACACTTTTATCTGGTTAGATTTTTAATAACAAGCCAGTAAAATTTCATCCTTCATAACGTAGCATAAATTACTAGCTAATTGATACTTTCAATAAAAATTTCTATACAATTTTGACATTTAACTCACTTTTTAAAAAGAAATCTCTCTTGTGGCATGTGCTTAAGAAATGTTTAATATAGAAACTGTGACTTTATTTTATCTTTTTAAAAAGTGAAATAGCAGTTGGTAAAGAGTTTTGACTCATCTTACTCGTTTTCATGGAGTCTTACAGAAAATAGTAATACAACTGAAAATTTTTAATGAAATCAGTTCTCTGGATAAGAATTACATTTCTGCATGTAAAACAACAACTACAAGGTGCTGAGATTTAATGCTTTCCCTACTTCTCAGGGATGTTTCATTTTACCCCCTGTGGTGATCTTACTTCCAGATGTTTACACATGACATTTTTTATAGTGTTCCTATCACATGTTTGTTTGAGGGTTTTTGATATTGCTCTGTGACCTCATGTTAAATGTAGTATCTCAGTTTCTCATTGATACTGGTTTTGTTGCAATCATGTACTTTTTATTCACAGTCTTTCATTCATATTAGTCCAACTTGAACTAAAGACATATGTTTTCTGCCATACATCAAATCCTGTACTGGATAATCTGTAGTTTATTTAAATTGTATCATGACTTTAGACCTTTACAAATAGAGCTTCATAAAATAAAATCAAAATAAAATTAAATACATCATGTGCACAGATATCTTGCTGAAACATCAGTACAGTGTAATGATGAAAACATTGTTGTTACAACATTTGGGGCATTAGGAGAACACAGATATGGCTTACTTCCGAAACTACACAAATTATTTATCTTTAGGAATTTGTAATAAACCCAAAATATAGTTACAAGGTTGACATGTGAAGTAAGTGTTTCACTATATAGGCAATTTATATACATTTATTTAATTCAGTTTTAATTATATAATTCTGTGATTCAAGTCTCATTGGTTTACATCTGTGATTGATACACTGAAATGTAAAACCTCCTCAATACTCATCCATAGTTTTTCTGCATGACCTTGTGTATGTGATAAGAAATAAAGGAACTAGTTGTGTCATAGTCTTTATGATCTTGTAAAGTGAAACTTCTGGACAAACACATAGCCCCTCTGAGCCTCAGTTTCTTCATCTGTAAAATGGCTTTGTGCCCTGTAGAAGAGTTACGTGCTCTCCAAAACTTCTGTTTATCTTAAAATTCTGCGACTTGTTTTTGAAGTAGTATTATATCTGTCAATATAAATTTTATGTCCTTGGTAATGTCAACATAAGAAAAACCTAAAGATAAAAGATTCAGACAATTGCTCCAAAACTACATTCTGGAAGATTGATTGATCAAGTTTAGTATATAATGGTTTTCTCAAGACATTCTTAAAATCCTTTTGAGGAGTATACGTAAACCTTTTTAAAAATTAAAAAATTTAATGTGAAATAGTGGAAGCTTCGGTATGGAAAAAGCATTATGCTCCATTTTGTCAAAAAGTATAAATTAAAGTTGAGTGCTCTGTAAGCTGTTGGTGACATTCTTAGCAAGAGAAAAGTAGTATGTGAAAGTCCCTATAAAATAGAAACCTGGATAAGTAGGTTTTCTCAGTAATACATTTTTTTTTCTACGAGTAAATAAATATGTGTACATTTTCCACAAATTGATTCTGAAGCATAAAAACAAATTTAGGTGCTAGTGTTAATTTGTTTCTTTAGTTTTAATAGTTATGTCTTCATTCCGTACAAATTACGGACAATTACAGTAGAATCTGTTGAGCCCTAGATTTGTTCATCATGGAAAAAAGGAAAGAACAAATAAACCTCTTTTCATGTCCTGCTTACATTGGACATGCAGGCTGTGATTATGGGAACTATGCTGCTAAATATTGTAACTTGTTCAAGTACAACTTTCCAGAAATTTCTTTTTGATACATTGTTGTTACTTTTTTGGGAGGGGGGAGCTGTTTGTTTGGAGACTTAGTTATATTTAAAGTATATATTGTATTTGTAGGATGATGATTTTAGAGAACAAGAAGTGAAAGTTTTAAAAATGTGTTTTTAAAAGATAGTATCATAATTGTTGTAGCACAGTAGAAATAAATGCATCATCTGGTCAAAAATAAAAGTTAAAAAGTTTTTAAGTGTCTGTTTTTTTTTTTTTTTAATAGGGATTTGAGCCCAAGGCTTCACACATGCTAGGCAAATACTCTGCCCATGAGCTACATTTTCAGTCCTTTAATTTTTTTATTCAAATAATTGCTGTTTATTCCTAGAGCTTGTAAAAGTCAAACACTCAACTCTATTAAATTTTTTTCTTAACTATTATTATTCTGAAGCCTTATATTCCCAAGTGAAAGATTCCAATATAGCTAGCATAGATTTGATTATTTTCAGTCATCTAGATTGTGTTTCCAATTTAGTGCTATTTTATGTACTCAAGGTAGCAAACTTGTTCCTAAGTGGGTTTTTTAGAGTTATCAGTCTTCTTTTAACCCCAATTAAGACATTCCTAGTATATTTACTCTGAGTTTTTATGTTTCCTTATATATCTTGTAGAAATTTTTAAAGTTTTATGCAGTATTTGCTGTATCTCAGATACTTACGTAAAAATTATGTTTTCCACCTTCTATGAAATTACATACAAATTCTTAGATTGGTTTTTGTGCTTTGCTATCTACAATAAAAGCTAGTACAGTTTTAGGTCATTTTGTTTGTGACTAAATATTATTTGAAGAATGATTAAACAAGTAACTTATCTTTTTAGTGTGTTAGTTTTTTTTTTTTTCTTACAATACAAGAAACTATTTAATCAGCTTTTTGTGTGTCTTCTTAGGCCTTTGGAAACTTACTGAACTTATTTATAAAACTTACGGCACTGAGTTGAGAAAGTACCTAAATGTTAATTATGGGTTATAATTAATTAGACTAACAACTTGTTTAATGGACATATTCTTTGCTGTCCCTGTCCTGACTGTGTAACCTGGTGACTGCCTTCCTACAGTTGGAAGACCCGCTGTGATCCTTCTGTCTGGGTGTCAGACAGCTGAATCTCAAGTTGGTCCACACGTTGGGTCGCCCCAGGTCAGCAGGGAGGCCCTGTGGGCAGAGCCAGGGCGTGAGTGAAGTCTTGTTCTCTTCCTCCTAACTCAGAGCTCTGTCTTCTGTGCTTATTGCTTCTCACTGGCTTTGTCAAGGTGTGACATGGATGGATTGCTTGGAATTCTTTCAAAGCCTTTCCTGTGTAATAATGATGGCAAAGATTTCAAGCATTTGTCGGGGCCACTAATACATGTTGTGACAGCAGTTCAAGGAGAAAAAAAGGTGGATTTATTACTAATAAAACATTAAAACCCTTATATTTAAAGCCAAACATAATTTACATCCAGTTTCACCCCTCACCGCTTTACCTGTCTAGTTTTGATTTAAGTGCCCCCTCCTTCCCAGAAGCATTTATCCTTCCCCTGGTGATCCCCCGACCCCCGCCGCCTCCTTCAGTGGATAGGTGGTAAGGGGAGTTGTTAGAGGGCTTTGACTAGAACCATCTGTTTCTCTCTCCAGGACAATAGGCCAGGCGCTACCTCATGGGGCTGGTGGGTGTGATTATCCACAATAGTAACGTGGAATAACACAGTTTTCAGATTCTAGAAATCCAATCTTGTATAACAGCTTGTTGTAGACTTCTGTGTATTCTTGAAATTTTTTTGTTCATTTATTACCTATAACATGCAGTCTTGTATGGCTTATTTTTTCCCTTTTCTTTCAAATGACATCACTTTCTTTGTTTTTGCACACCATGCTATTATTAAGGTGATATTTGTCAAATTCACAGTTTCTTAATGTAGATTGTAGACATTATATCTAGTGACTTTTTAGAAACAATTTATTTCTTGGCTCTTAAATATATGGACATTTCTTAATATAAAATTCCAAATTATTAACTTAAGTGGTCTATAAATGTATGTGCACATGCAAACACATAACTGAAATATAGAGCATATTGGATTTTGACGACATGCTTTCATTTGGACTTGTTTGGGATTGTAGTGACAGCTGCGCTTAGAACTGCTCACTGTCTGAGTAGGGACCTTCCTGTTCGGCACGGGTCAGCTGGGTTTTCACTGCTTCTGTGCTGGTGAGAATTGCTTTTTTCCCTTGCTTTTGGTTACCAAGCAATGCATGAGTTTCATGTTGAAATATTGTTTAAAATTAACTGCGTTGCTTGTAATAATTTTGAGTTATATTTCACCTTCTCACAGCTCTCGCCCAACTTGTCATTTTCCTGAAAATGGTAAACCGTTGCTGTGCTGGTTTCCACCACATCAGTAGCATCCAGCTTCTTGTTTGTGAAACAGACGGTGAATGTTTCCCTTACTGGGTTGTACTTAAACACTGCTCAAATTTGTGATGTATTATGTTTTCTAAAAAAAAAAAATCTAGTAATAAAAGAAAAATGAATTAAATTTTTGTATTTATTTGGGAATCATACATTGATTTCTCTGTACATTTTACTCTATTTTAAGCAGATTGGATATGTAAAGACCTTAATTTAAGAAGACAAACTAGGATGCTCATTATAATTATAAAATGAAATTTACTTCACTTTGGAATTATTTTTAATAAATTCTAACATTTGCTAAATGTTAAAATTAACTCTGTAAACTAGAGGATCTTTGTATGATGTCATATCTCTACATCTGATTAATAATGGGTAAACTCACTGCATAGGTTTTTAGATATTCTAGAATTCCTGTGAAATGTCTTTTTCTTACTGTTTGTGGATTTAGTTCTTTAACCTTTTTAAATTGCTGATTTGTAGGAATTCCTATTAATCTTTTATCAGTTACATATGTTTTGAATACATTCTTCCAGTTTGCCACTTCTATGCTGGCTTTGTCTGTGGTGTTCTTCAGAGAACATAAATCTTGAATTTTATGAGGCTCTCTCCCCTCCTTATGGGAGTGTATGTGACATGTTTGAGAAATTTTCTGGGATAACATGCTTTCCACAATTGTTGGGAATCTTTCAGCATCTTAGTGAGTTGTCATCCAGCACGTTGAATGTATTATTGGAAGGATTCATACACTAGAGTTAGTCCAGATTACCTCCACGTTTCCTTCCAAGAGAAAATGCTATATAGTATTTTGTAAGAAGCACATAACCCACTGTTTCACTGATTCTGTATCACTGATTTTCAGATGCATCATTATATCACGTACTGTTGGGAAAGGTATTTTATTCTTGTGTACAGCTCAAAAACAAAGTATTAGCAAAATGGTTACTTTGTGAGAAAATATGGACTTGCAGATATCCTTCCAGCAATTAACATTTACTTGTTAATGACCAGGTTGTTGTGCCTCAAAGTATATTTTTGTTTTTTTCTATGAATGATAATGCTGAATGATAGTGTTATTAAGTGTAATATATGTAATGCTTGTGATGTGCATTTTTAACTAAAGTACCAATAGTCTGAATGGTGATGAGTCAGTGTACACATGGTTAAGCAGTGACAGCTATAGCACAGCTGCCTGACTGACCATTACTGTAAGGTGTAACCTGATTTCAGGGGTCTGGGATTGAGAAAAATCTCCCGTAGAATGCATGGCGTTCCGTGCTGTCTGGTAAAAAACTAGGTGCATATTTGATGCTTTGGGGGAAGTGCCATTTTTGAAATGAACTGAAAAAAATAAACTATTTGGTTCATAAAGAGGAATTGCACATAGAACCCTTTTTTATTTTTGCTCTTGGTGCAGTTGTGTCTCCTGTACGGTCCCTCAGCTGGCTTAACAAGTCATGGACTCTGGGAGCTGGAAGGAACTCCTCAGGCCAGGTACCCTCACCCTCTGGAGAGAAGAGGAACCATTTCTGTGATTCTCCTGACTATGTGGAAGGGCTCATTTATGCTCCTCTCCTGTCAGAGCGCTCATCTCCAGTGGTGCTGCTGGATTTCTCTGCTAGCAGCTTCTCTGGGTTTGGACCACTTTCTTGTTGGGAAGGTCTTTTTAATCTTGATTCCAGATCTGCTTCTTTCTAATCTCTGCCACCCTTAGCCCCCAGACTGTCCCACATTTGTCCACGCCTTGCTTCTGTTTTCAGGCACTTGGTGGATGCTTGTCCTGTGTAGATGTGGTGCCAGGCATAGCATGCGGCACTCCAGCACTATCCTGTCATCTGCTTTAGGCCTTTTGGAACCATGTTTGTGTTATTGGCCCCTGCCGTGCTGTTGGTTGAGAATAAAAGCGCCTACATTTCTGTAAGTTTTTGGCTTGTTAGCTGTGTTTCCTTTTCTCCTACTTATCTACTACTAGTGTTTTTGTATTTCAGATTCTGTTAAGTTGCTGTGTTGTCCATGTAGGTTAATTTTTCTTGTCTGTGGAGAATGAATAAAAAGCCTGAGGCTGTATACAGTGTCCAGTGATGTTATGGCCATTTCTAGCATTGTTGCCTCCTAACTTCTGAAGCACACTTTCTTCCCATGTGTCTGACTCTCTGGCTTGTGTGTCGCATGGGATGGGCAGGAGAGACCCTGTGACATCTGGTGGAACTTTCCCCTTAGACGGATGTTGATGCTGGTCTTGCGATCCCTCTGGGAGCAGTCATGTAGCTGGTTTAGAATCTCCCTGTTTCCTCATGAGGGCCTGCATTTCATTATCCTGTCTACAAGAATATCAAAAAGGACTTTATCAAGATTTCAAGATTGTGGGGAAATAGTCATTGAATTGTTTCTTGAAAATCTATTTCTCATCCTTTCCTTCCATTCTATCAGAATTTTCTAAATATTTTAAATGCCATTTTGATTTCACATTATTGAAATAATAATAACATTAGAACAAATTTAGAAAACTGAAAAAAAGTTACTAAAATCTTAACAGTATTACCTCTGTTTTCCTGTTTTTTTTTTTGCTGTTTATCTGTCAGGTTTTTTTTTTTTTGGTACCGGGGATCGAACACACGACCTCATGCTTGGCAGGCAGACATTTACACACTGAACTAAATCCCGGCTGTCAGGTTATTTTTGAGATAAATGAAGTCATAATATATACTCAGTTAAGTCTTTTTAGAATTACTTTTTTTTAAATCACTTTGTTTTGGTGATTTTCACATTTCAGAGGCTACATGATCTTACATGAGTCTTTCATCTTGAAGTATTTTGCAGGGTAACAAATATTTAACTTTTCATTTATATAGAATACTATAATTAAAATGTATTTTCATGTATTTTTCTTACTTATTTGAATCTTCTCATTTATACTAGGAACAATTTCAGTTACTATTTCCATTAATTTTAAGGGATTAGATTGAGTCTGAGATATCCATATACAATGCCCTGTACATTTATTTTTGATGCAAATCCATGCTTTTGTTTTCTCATCATTTTATCGTACTTTACAAAATAAAAAGCATACATATGTAAAAGGAAGAGGTTGGTCTATTTATTTGCATTTTTAAGTATTTTCTCTGTCTTTTAAGTATGAGTTGAGTGGTCTTATAGATCTATTTTTCCTTTTAAAATAAAGATTTCTAAAAGCCCTACAAGAGTAGAAGAGGCTACATTTGTTTGGGCGTAATTCACAATCCATTTGGTTACATCTGGAAAATCTGGTCACATTGGAAATATTTGACTTGGTGGTGAGACTATAGGTTTCCTGCTTTGCCTCATTTTTACAGTTTTGGCATTTTCCTTGAGCAAGTTCAAATTGTAGCCCAGAAGTCAAGATTATAATTTTTGATTTTTAAATTTGTAATCTGGCAACTATGGACTTAATTACATATCTACCTCTCGTGTTTTGTGATAGCTCTTATCTTTCCTTACCTACCAAACATTAGAATATAATTTATGTTGCTATTCAATTTTCAAGCCCTCCCCACCTATGCTAAACATGCCTGCCATTTGGAGTTTCTGAATGAGATTTTTGTTTTTACTGGAGAGAAATGCACTGGATTTTGAATATTTTCTGCTTTGATCTGAGGGTATGTTTATAGTACTTCTTTAGGGACACTAGTGATAGAATATTTTATGTGTTCACTGTCAGGAAGCCTAAAACATATGTCTACATTTATTAGGTAGAGAGTCTTAGTATCTTAAAAAATTACCTATCTTGACTCTGATATATGAGGATTATTGGCCCATCAAAATACACCTACCTACGACATGACAAGCTTTAAAGCTGTACCAGACATTACATAGGTGCCAGGAATATGAAGAGGATGATGATAGTCTCTATCTTCTTTTCTCACACTTTAATGTTGGTATTTGTAATAGAAAACAAAATAAAAGCAAAAAAGTACTGCATAATCTGGGAGGAGGGAACAATTATTTCTAAGATGTGAGGGGATCAGGGAAAAGAGTGCCAGGGAAAATTGTAGAAAGGGCTTTGTTTGAATTCCAGCGACTGAAGTTGTATTTTGCCAGGTGGCCAGAAAAGTAGATTGATTCAGAGGGAGAGGCATTCCTCTGTGGAAATTTAGTAGGATTAACAAGTACACCCTGAGAGAATACTTTACTACTAGTACTGCTTGTCATGGCAGTGCATTCTAAATGCAAGCAATCCTAATTTAAAAGCTCTTTCCCTATAGCTGAGTTTACATCCATTATCTCTAGGTTTTTTGCTTGGTAACCCATGTGAATCAAACTCAGTTGTTTTGTAACATTTCTACTTCTCAACTATTTGGAAACGGTTATGGTTTTTCCATGTAGACAACTTGTCCCTCAACTGTGGTCTTGACCTGTGCTCGAGGTCATGCAGTTCTGTTTCCTGTACTTGTTCTTCGTATCTTCGGGATTCAAAGCCCTATAAGTCTCCTGATTCTTACCTGCTCAGCACATCCCATTTCTCTTTAACCTTCTTTCGATGTAGCGCTCAGTACTACACACATTATAGTAGGTTACTAGTGCAGTCTTAACTGGTATGGAAAGAAATGATTGGTTTTTGTTTCTTCCTAGTGACTCAACTATGTTAGACCAAGATTGTGAAAGCCTGTTTGGTGACCATATCAAACTGTCTCCCGTTGTCCAGTTCCATTAAATGTATTTAAATGGTACTTGTAATCTATTATTACTTCACATTTATTGAAATGATAGTCCAAAGAAAACTGGGTAGAATTTGAGTACCTAATAATGGAAAATGCAAGTACTAAATTCATTTCCCCTGTAGCGCTTTAATGTGTTTTGATCAGTTGAACTTGTTAAATGTATGAGCCTGTGTTTTATACAGCTAATGGTATTTTGGATCTCCTTTTGATATGTGTTGGTTTTACATCTATCCAAACATCTGGTTGAGGATATTTTAGACCACATTGGGTTTTCTATCAGCATACTTTAAAAGTAAGCAACTGCAGCTAAACATTATGAAGTCTCCTATACTATAAACCAAGAAGCAATTTAGTTGGCAACTCTAAAGTGGAATGTAGAATGAAAATGAAATGAGATAAATTCCCCCTAGAGGCAGTCCACATTGTACACCCTAAAGGGATGAATGCTGATATTGTCCATAAAATGTGCTTTTATAAAAGTTTGGAATTTCCAAATATTTACCATGGCAGTGTTTTATACTTAAATCACATAATGAATATAGTGTCATTTTTTCTTTTAGTTCTCTTAGGCTATAGTTTGAACTACTAAGTGATGAGACCTTGAAACTTCAGCTAAATCCTTCTTTGATCTCCTAAGCCTATATTCTACTTTGGTTATAGGGGGGTTGTTCAGATTATTCCATGCCATTATAAACATAGTACCAGTTGAAATATTTGTTTTAATTTGAACTGGTATCACTATTAAATAAATCAAAGTGCCATTTCAAAAACTAGGTTTTTATACTACTGTAATTAAGACTGAGAAAGGTTTTTCTGTTTTTGTTGTTCCAATTTGTGATTGGAGTCCTAGAGAGCAATGTAAAATAGGTTATTTTATAAGCTTTTGAGTGTTTGAAATCTATTCCTGTTTATTCATATTGCATATTACTTTGACTATTTAAGAGATTTGTTGATATTTATCATTTGCATCATTAAAAAGTATTTTCTGTGTTTTTGTTGGTTGCTAGCATATAAAAAACAGTGGTAAATAACTTTGTTTATAACTGTCACATGAATATGTTAATCTCAGTTTTGCAAATACTTATTTTTTTCTAAGTGTAGGAATTTCCTATATTTGTTTCCTACTTATTGCCAACAGATTTGGGACCAGATACTTCCTTAGTTGACTACAATACTTTTTGTGCATGGAGATTTGAATTCATTATTTTGTTCTTGTATATTATAGACTGGATTATTTGGATTAAGTTATCTCTGGAAAATAGCTCAAATGCAGGATATACAGTCCTTTGAAAATTGCTTTAAAATAACTGAAGAACAAACAAATAATGAGCCATTATTAGTCAGGGAAAGTTGGAGAGGTCGTCACATCTTCAGGCTGTTTTGATTCTGAGCACATTTGCCAATCTGACAAGCCAGAACTTCATTTTTGATGGTCCTGTTTGATGAAAGAGACAGAAACCAAAGAATTACATTCTTAGGTTTAAGGTGAATTATGTTTGAATCTATAGGAAAACTGCCTTGGTACTGAGCAAAACTAGGGTAGAGAAGAATTCCTGAGATGGTTCACCCACATGGAAGCCCTCAAGCATGAGGAATCCAAATGCATATTCCTAGGGTAGTCCAGAAATCTTTAAACACAGGATTTAGTTTTAGGGGTTCAGGAGCTTGTAGAACACTAGATTCCTGACAGGAGCTAATAAAAATTAGTCTCTGGAGGAAATTATCACAAATAAGACCTAAGAGTAATTTTTCAAAGGCAGTGAGCAACACAGAGTAAAAAATGACCAGGCATTTAAGGAAAAAGTTTTTCTGACAGGAGTACTTTTCTTTCACATCTCTTTTGTCTTCTGCTTTTAGGTGCTGTTTATTTTTCCTTTACCTTCTCTTTATTTTCACTCTATGTCCTTCTTTAGTTTTGTAGCTGTTTGGTGTATTTTTAAATCATCATCTGATTTGTGATGTAAAAGCAAGTTTTTCATTCCCAGTGCTATTGCTGTGGTCAAGTCCTTGTCTCACAAATGGGCTGTTGTTACAACCTGTGAGTTAACTTTTATTTTCCCAGATTCAATAGTAAATCAGGTTCAGGCTAATTAAGTTGTTTCTTCTAATTCTTTGGTAATTTCTCTATGAAAATTCATAAGCATGATACTTAATTTCCTTGTGATCTGGCCTCAGAGGGTTAAAACATTGTAAGATAGGAAAAAGGTTGAGAATATTTACTCATGTGATTCATTTCCATCCTAGGTCACTGTATCATTAATCTTTAAGTTGCTCGAAGAATGAGAATTCTTTTGTTTGCTCTTAGTATCATCACTGGCATTTTATATGGTGGTCTTTACATAAGGGGTACCTAATAAATACTTGTTGAGTGAATTAATGATTAAGAGAAAGCAGATACTGGTTTTTCAGTCAGCTATGTTCTGTGGTACAAATTGCCTCTGTCAGTGAGGAAGAAGGACTTGCTGTGCCTTTCTGTGAGTGCACTGGGTGTTGTCCTTTAGGCTTTAGTGTGCCACCAGTGCCTTAGATTTGTGTATCTTGTCAATGCTGTTTCCACTCAAATAGTCATAAAGGGAAAGAGTGTTGCCAACCTAAGCCTTGCTTAGGAATGGAATTGAAGCCTACATTTTCTTCTCTTGCTAGGTGTCATTTCCCAGCTCTGGCTCAAATTTGTGATCAGAAATGACCAGTTATTTCTGTATGATATTTCTGGAACCAATAATTACGTCGTCTCCTTTAGGTAAATATATCAAAATAGTATACAATAATGCCAGTAAGAAATAGTCAACCTTGAGTGTAGATACTTCAATCTAAAACTTTACTAAAAACTAAAACTTCTTTTATGCTGATAATATTTAAGAACAGATAAGCAAGTGTGTTAGGTTTCAGGATAATTAAAAATCCAAGACCAACTTTATAGTTCTATGGGAGAAGAAGAGTTACTCAGGGAATCCCAGTGTGATTGTTTTACCCATAGTTCAGTTAGCATACTTTATGAAGTACTTACTGTTTTTAGGTAGTGAGGGTAAATGTAGCTCTCTGTCCTTATATTTGAAAGGTGAAAAATCTTAAAAGAAATGCGAATTCAGCTCTTCTGTTGGAGATTTCTTAATGACAGTATTTCCACTGAGATTATTTTCCCAGTGTTGTGCCAACTTCCTGTCCTATAGATTATTATCACCACTGGTTGTGTGTTACATTTGCAAGACCACATTCTTTAACTCACAGAAATAACTATAATTAGCATGACAGGAAGAAGGTAAAAGTGTTCACACTTTGCATATGAAGAGAACATTTTTAATTAATTCAGACAGATTTGTGAGGACTAGCTGTGGCTTTATGAAGTGTGCTTTTAGTCAAAGATTGAATTCTGACATCTTTTCTTATCATTCTAACCTGTCCTGTTGAACTCCTGAGAATCCCCCAAATTGGTTCATTCCCGGTGACTGCACCAAAGGTGTGTGAAAGACAATACCAAACATGTTCCTATAGTGGGACTAGAAAGGCCTCTGTGAGGCCAAGGCACTAAAACCCTCATAAATTACATCTGTTTAATAATTCTTTAATATTTTTGTTCAACATTTCAACAGGTTTTTTAGGTTAATATTTTATTTGGAGCAATATTGTGCTTTTCCAAGTGATTTCTCTTACGAAAACTCTTGAGTCTATGAAGGACACAGACAAATATTTCAGAGCCTATTTTTATTGCTCTAGACAGCAGCAAACACATGGCAACAATAATGTACTAAAACCATTATAGGCAGCTCAAACATTCTTTGTCAAAATCCTTCTTTCATAATCTGGGCCATAAAGGACCTGGAAATGCACACTGCCACCTCTTGATTGTGTTATTCTCTGCCAGCACACAGCCCAGAAGGGAAATAAAACACATTTAACTGATGTGCACAGGCAGAATAAAGTCTAGCAACAACTTTTTGTAAAATGTCTATTATATGAATTGAAAGTACATAAATGCTGGGAAGCAGCCCTCTCACTACGGAAGCAGCTGAAGTCCCCGAGGTAGCCAGGGAGCTACAGCTTCGGGGAGGACCTGTAGCAAGCTGCTTCCTCTTAGTGGGCTCTTCTCTCCTGATCTGAATGGGCTGCTCCCTTGCCAGTGTGGCTTTGACAGTTCTGGATCTTAATCAAGTATCTGAGTTGTATTAAAGTGATGCTGGTCCAGGACATATGGACCATATATTTCTGCTGTGTGACACCAGATGTTGCTTTGAATTGTGTCTTAGAACAAAAAAAGTGTTGCTGTTAGTAGAGGGATGGGAAGAGGAAAAGATATTCAGGTGGGGTGTCAGATTCTGTCAGCTAATATGGGGGTGGTCATGGCACACAGGAAGAGTCAGTGCCTCAAGATGCCAGATTGCTGGGCAGATAGGATGACAGAGACCGGTCTAGAATGTTAGGGGAGTGTTATGTCAGATATCATCTCTGGAAAGAAAGGAGTGTGTCTTTGGGATATTGTTCATTTTCATGAGGGTGGACTCAACAAAGCCTGTGGAGTAAAAACAGCCCCAGTGTCAGTGGTTACACTGATCTCTCACTCTGGCCGTAGTATGCTGAGAATTGCATGTACACATTTAATAGTTGCCTTCAGTTTCTATTATGGTCCACATTTTATTGTTGAAGAGACAAGCTCAGAAAGGCTTTGTGTATTAAGGACATAGAGTTAGTAAATTAGGGAGGAGCCTGGATTTAAATACAACTTTCACTCTAAAAATGTCTAAATTTTACGATAATTTTTGCATCTTTTGATGAGATTGACTTGTGAAAAAAGTAGAAAAAGGTAGGAGAATGAATTATGATTGCTAAAAATTTTGGAGGATGTGTAGCAGTTAATTGAAGAATAATGTTGTTAGTTTAAGATAGAACATTAGAGTTACCTGACTCAGTGAGAGGCCAAGTTTGATTGATATGCCAAGCTGCAAGCTTAAGTAACTGCGCTCTTCTCGGCTGCTGTGGGGCTGGTTCACACAGTTGGGAGCTCCTGAGTGCTGGTTCAGATCTGAAGCAACAAATGGAGAGTTGGAGAGGAATCGTTCCCACTGAATAGGTTCTCATAGGCATAGAAGTTCTTGTAGACTCTCCTTGGAGCAATGTGACCTTTGAAGATGTGGCTGTCTACTTCATCTGAGAACAGTAAAACTTGATGCTGCTCAGAAACTCCTAGTGGTGAGATGGTATTACAGGGTCTTCACTTGTGATCATGCTAGGTTATTGGAACCACCTTCTGAGTAGAATGTTTCTGTAGAGGGGTCATCACAGCTGACCATGGCTTCCAGCACTTGGCTGTGTGCTTCACCTGGGAACAACTGGACCTGACTTGGAAGACCCTGTACCAGAAGATGGTTCTGGAAGCCTGCAGGCCACCTGGTCCCAGGGTATTCTGTTCCCAGAACAGGAGTGACCTAACACCTGGAGAATGAGCATCCTACAGTTCCTGTTCAGATGAAAAGCCTCAGATCTTTGCTGCATTTGTCATTGCAGACAGTTCACTGAGATTACTTCTTATCATTAAATCGAATTTCCGTGGATAAGACTTACAGTTTATACAAGTTAATTTCCCATTAAATTTCTTATTTTTGGCCTACAAAAAGAAAGCTACAGGTGATTTGGGGAATGGTGGTGAGAGAATAATGAAAGTAGTGTGACCCATATAACAGATACCTGGTGAGAGGGACACAGAGGTGAGAGAAAAAGACAGCCTGTGTGTGTGTGTGTGTGTGGGCTTGTTGTAAAGGTCTCTAAGCTATACCTTCATAGATTTAAGGGTCCCATGACATTGGATAAACATGGTTATAGAAGGAGTACACTCTTCTAAATGGGACTGTGTTCAGGGTATTTTCCCAGGCTTCATTTAATTTGCCTAATAAAAACTGATATAACCTTGAAAAGCAGGTTTGCTAAATTTTGTAGTGACTGCTAAGCCTTGTGGTGGTTCTATGTGACTAATTGCAAGGCTCGTTCCTTCATTCTGATAGTGTTAGGAAGTTTCTGATGCAGGGTTTGGCCCTCTCTGGTATGCTCAAACTGTATGTAATCAACCCTTTTACTTTTGGAAAGTTGAATTCAAGAATTTTATCTGGATTATTTTATTATAGCTACTTGCTGCAAAATGAAGGATAATTGGCTAACCTAGGATCTGGGAGCTATTTTATAGATTGGAAAATTGGATCTCGATCAACCACTTGAATAAATAAGCAGCTTCTCAAATGTGGGCCCAAACAGTTGATACAAAAGAGTATATTTTGGAGTTGCCTCATGATCATTAGCTTAATGTGGTCTATATGATTTAGAAAATCTTCCATCCCTCAAAACTTGGAAACTGAGAAACATACATGCTGCTATATTCTAGATATTTTATAAGAAAAGTATCTGTGAGGGTGAAAGAAAAGGTTAAGCAACATACCAAGTGCAACTTTTGTACTGATATCTGAGAGTGTAGCCAGGAGGGTAAGTTACCTACATTTATCAAAAATAGGAAGTCTAGCACTGTTTTTTTTTTTTTTTTGCATGTAGAGAATATATGATGAAATATTGTTACTTTGGTTTTCTCTCTCCAGGATTGTCCTTGAGACATATAATCATGACTGGTTGACTTTTGAATCATTATATTTTGAATATTGCTTATTTTAGTTTGCTGCATCTTTCTATTCAAGTCATAGTAATTTCTGTTAATGTAGGTGGTTGGAATGCCTACCCCTCAATTAAGTGGAATAAGTTTTGGTAAAAATAGACCTCCATTTGAATATATCTGTCAGAAATCAATAGCAAATGATAAATATACTGTAATTTAAAAATTACTTGATGATGGACTTGCCCAATAAACTGTAGTTACTTTAAGAATGCTCAAATAACATGAAGACTTGGGTGAAATGGGAGACTTGATTGTATAGTCAGAGCAAAATTAGCTTTCTGGGGACCTGGGTATGACCTTCAACTCCTAACTGTCTAGAAGGTGTTTGGCCTAGTCTTTCAAAGCAGTTAAAATTAACCAAGTTGTTAGAAGAACTATGTGTTGTTAATACTTAATGGGCATTTCAGTTGCAATTAATCTGATTTGATTTTTTCCTTCCAAAATAGCTGTTTTGCCCATATTTTTCTGCCCATATCATTTAATTCAGTAATCTGTTAGAATAATTCAAGTATTTCCATGGTTTTTGTTTTTTTAGGGCTGTTATAGGTTGAAGAATTACAGATCCCATGATAATGCTAGCTTAGATGGAGGATTTTCCATTGTCTTGGATGATCTGGGCTAAGTTTAGGCTCAGGCTATCTAGTCGGAATTATAAGGGTGTGTGGTAGATTAACTAATGGTCAACGTGGACCATCCAGCTGAACTTAGCATGGTGCTAGGTGTGAAAATTCCACTTGAGAATTGTTACCAATATTATAAATAGAGAACTAGAGGAGAAGGTGGTAGGCTGTTGATTCTTCTGGAGAAGCTTGTCACATTGACTTCCTGCTATCAACTCAACTGTTCTCATCATTGGAGGAGCTCAGGTCCTTGCTGTTGCTGAGGATGGCTGTGCTTCTTTCTTGGGCAAACTCTGGTCCTTACTCTGAGCATCACTTCCTGGCTCCACTGCAGATCCTTCATCCTGCTGGTGCAGACTTTCTAGCTTCCACCACTGACCTTTGGGCTTTCCCAGTGTAGATCCTTGGTACAGACTTGCATGAGACTTTGCCATGGGCTCCAGGCCTCCAGATGGACTTGCAGAGGACATTGCCATGAGCTCTAGGTCTTCAGCTGGATTCATACAGGACATTGCTGTGTGATCCAGGCCTTCAGCTGAATTCTTTGGATCTCTAGTGCATGGACAGATCTACACTTCTCTGCATTTGACCTTTGGGTGAATATTATAAAACAATCCTGTAAATTGCGTGTCCTGTATTAAATCTTTTCTCTTATAAACCCTGACCACAACAAGGTGGTATGATCTAAGAAGATGGTGGCCATTTACCATGTGCCTGACACCGTCTCAAAGTCCTTATGGGTTAAAGGTCCCTCAGGTTAAATTGATTGGAATCCAAAGTGCCTGAAGTACCTGCTTCTAATTCAACTATCTGTTTTTACCCTTGGATTTCAGATTTGTCTGAGTGATTTGGCAAAATTGCTTAAATTATATTATCTACTCTGAAAATTTTGGGAATACCTTCCCTCTTTGTTTTATAAATAACTTGGGGCTTTAAAAAACAATTAATTTCTTGGAAGGGGATAAAAAAGAAATAAAATATGTGATGTATATGTATCCACTCCCTATAGTGAATGTAATCATTATATTCTGCAAACATGTACTAATTAAAAAAGAGAGAATTACTTCTTAGAGGGCTGGAAATATAGTTAGTGGTAGAGCACTTAACTAGCATTAAGGCCAGATTCAAATCCCCAGTACCATCACAAAATAAAACAAAACAAAACAAAACACAAAACAAAAACCTTTTCATAAAAGTTGATTAAGTTTGGGTCCTTACTAGTGACACATTATATAAATGGGGGGTCTTTTATCCATATTGCATGGTTCAATTTTATTACTTGTCCAATAAAGATGTTATGTGAGATCAATGTTACAGGAAGGAATATATTATCTAAAGCTTTTCAATATGTATGCATTGAAAACAAGAGTTTTGGTAAAATAGTGTGTAGCCTTACAGTGTTTAACATATTTTTATAAAATGTCATTTGCTAGATGATTTCTGTAGCTATAGTGCCTCTGAGTTTGATAAACAGTGGCTTAGATGTTGTAAGACGACCCTTTCGATTTTAGGATTTAAAATGCAGGATTAAGATTTAGTTTTACTATTTTTGCCCTAAAAGTGCAAGTGAAGATTTTAGCAATGGACAACTGCAGTCCTCCTTGCATTGTGCACAGGTGGTGATAGAGCCTGTGCCCTGAGATCCAGGGGGATGGATGGGCAAATGGATGGCTGTAGTGCCAGCCCAAGCAGCCACCCTGGCCAGAAATGTCTCTCAACTTCATGTTGCCTTCTGTGGACTGTGCCCCATGGTGGTGACCCCTCATTCAAGCTGAAGTCACCAGAACTTGGAAGGCAAGACTAGGACAGCATGTGGACCAGGGAAGAGTAGAGGCAGATATCATGTACAGTTGTGCTGTCTCATTTTCCCTGATGTTGAAAAAATATTGGATGCACATGAGGGGTGTGGCTAAAGGATGAATGTATGGTTGATGCTAATCCATTTGAGAGGTTCTTGGGTAGTACATAGATTTTTTTCTGTGTGCGTGTGTAGTGTGAAGTCAGGAACACATTGTACCATGTGCCTTTTGACCACATTACTTCATCTTCATTGTTAATGCTATGCCTGTAAATTTTCATAGGTCTTCATGAGCAGTAGAAATGGTTTTCCACTGTATAAAACAATGAGGTTGTTTGCTTTTGTGGCCAGATCTCCTAAGTTTGTGCCAGTGGTGATGTGTGCTGGGTTTTGGGTTAGCATCACCACAGTCTACTCAACTGAAGAGCTCCTGGGAGTCTCTTTTGCTGTGGTGGTCCTGGGGAGCCTACCTTTGTGGATATGCAGATACCATTTTGCTTGGGGCAGGAGAGGGAAGGTTTCTGCCACAAGGTCATCAATTCTGGACTTCCAAGGCCAGCACTAGAATAAGCAGAAGTGATGGGAATGTTTCATAATGAAGATCCTCTGGAAAAGAGAAAGGGTGGGAGGGCTCGTTCCACTGCACACTGTGAGGAGTCCTGGGAGAGCAGTGAGTAAGCCCTTGCAGCAAGGACTGCCCTCTGCCTTTCAGGAGTGTGCTTGGCCTTGATGCTAAAAGGCCTGTGCAGGTCTCCTGTGGTCCTTCCTGTGTCTTCTGGGTATCTCAGGGAGAGAGGGTGGGGCCTTCTGCCCAGCCGCATGGAGTGAGCACAGAGCTGGCACCGGACAGAGCTTCACTAGTATGCACGTTGTACTGCAGCCAGTCTTTGTGAGGGTCCTGGGGACATCCACCTACCCTCAGTTTTTATCTTTGTGTTCCACAGAAGTCTTAATTTTACTGTTCTCTTTTTCTTCCTTCGGAAGTTTAAAAAATAACATGTGGGTATCTCACTGAGACTGATATCCTAGATGACTAACATTTATAAATAAAGCCTTATAGATATTGAAATAATTTTTGTGAGACTACTATATAACCCTGTTATGTAGGAGGATATTATTTCAGTTCTACATAACATTAAGGCTTTTTTTAGTTATTTGGTTGAACCATACGAAATTGCCATTTTTTGGTTCCCAAGTAGTGAAATATCAATAGTTTTAGAGTGTCCAACCTCATAAGTTACCAGATCAAATACCCAGTAAGTGGCAGAATGGCATTCTGATCCGGCCCATCCTCACTTTCCCACCATTTTCTAGAGCTTTCTCTGTGGAATTTCCTCCCATTTAAGAAACTGTATGGATTGTGTATACTAAATAAAAGATCCTATCCCATCATGAGAGCACATTCTAGATTGGCAAGAGAAAAACAAGAAGGTGAAGCTCAAATGGTGTTTGGTTGTTCATATAAAATGAATATGCACGTGTGGAGGAGTTACGAAGGATTTCCAATAGAAGGGTGATTTCACTGTTTTTGTAGGGTTATTTCTCCATTTATTTACTGAAGGTGGTATTTAAAATTTGTATTTACTGAACATGCATAGGTTTGAGCTCTGAGGTACCGTTTGACAAACAACAGTTAAAAAGGAGCCATCTAAGCAGAAAGTCTTGTGCTGCAAACTGTGTAGGTTTCTTTCCCACGCATTCTCGGGATTTCTTCTGTCTGCAGGCTGAAGCACTGTCCTTGCAGGATGCCCTGATGATGAAGAGTAACTAGATATGTTTAGAGAAGGTGCCTCCCCAGCCCAACAGCATTTTGAGTTGCTTGGTGACACTGAACAAGTTAGCAGGAGTCATGGCAGGTGGGGTCTGTATTAATTTTCCTGGAGCACTGACTGTCTAATCTAAACATTCCAGTTTTGAAAACAAAACTGTTAGTTGGTATTTCTAGGGAAGGGTCATCGAGCCACAGATGGATAATAAGAATGCCTGCAAAAGGAAAGCAGTAGATTGATGCAGACTATCTGAACCCGAGAGAGAAAAACTTAACACACTCATCTAGTTTAAACAGAAATTCATGATGTGTTTGTGATTTTACCAGCTATAATGATTTCAAATATTGAAATGACAGCTGGAAAGGAAGATTGGGTTCAGATTAGAGACAGTGAGTAACAAAGTGAAAATGTTGTTATTCTAATGGTATACAGATACTTCATTGTGTTTGCCTCTGCTACATCCAGATGAAATAATCTTGAAAGAGCAATGCCTGTTGGTCTTGGCATTTATTGATTTTGTTCCATGCAGTGTGAAGGATCTACTGCTTCTCCTAAAATGATGAAATTGAAAGAAGATTGATTTTGGATGACTTCCAGTATCTTTCCTTAAACCTCAATTTGCAGATATTGGTCACTCAAAAAATAAAAACATAATCTACTTCCTATTGCTATGGAACCAGAACTTGTAGGTCACTCTCCTAGTATCTTAGAGGACTGGAACTTTCTGCAAATTTTGGAGCAATATTAGTCCTAGTTTTGATTGGTTCTATTTTTGAAGAATGGTTGAGTAACCTCAGACACTCTGAAACTCTGTAGATGCCTTACATATCTTGAAGTGAGTTCTAAAGAATGGCTTGAAACCTTGAAGAGCTATGGTATTAAGCACTTAGAGTAGAAGAGACTTCTCCCTGATTCCTTAGATTTTTGAACATTGTAAGGAACTTAAATTGTAGAAACAAAATAATTCACTTTTAAAGTAAATAATTCCTAATTTAAAATAATGTATCTATATTATTTTAAATGAATGGCTAAGCCATGAGTTTCCTTGTTGTGTAAAGGAAAACTCCAAACATGAGTTTCCTTGTTGTGTGAAGACTCTAGTGTCTGAAACACAGAATGAGTCCATGGCTGAGTGCACATAGCAGACACACATGCACACATACTCATCCCTGGCATGAAACCTCTTGCTCATGAGTTGATTTCTTCACCATAGAATATTCCTGTACAGTTGAAGAAGGATTTGCCATTAATTATTCCTGTTTTTCCTTTGTAGTCTTACAGTAACACCTGCATGTTAGTGAAAATAGTACCTGGGTGTGTCAGGTGCATTGCCTAGCATTACATAAACCTAGTCAGCTTTCCATTGGACTGCCTTCCAATCAGGCTTTACCATCACTGACTATGTCTCAGAAGTTTTAAATATGGCTGTGTATGTGGCTGAATGAAAATTTGGACTTTGAGGTGTTCGAATTTTAATTCTTTTTAAATGTTAACTGAGTGAAAACCAGAATTATAACCCTCAACTCCTCCTTGTGCCAATTAAATGTCTATGTTTTAATTCTTTTTAATTTCCATATGTCCTTGTTTTTGGTGGTTTCAGGTTTTGGTTTGATTGTTGAGGAATAGTTCATGCTTATTCCTTTCTAGAGATGGAGCTAGTATTCTATATGTACTTGTTGCTCTTTCACTCATTCAGCACGTAAGTATGCTTCTGTGAAGTATGAGGTCGCTGTGTGGGTATGTCTGGAAAAAAGGCATGTCTTTCCAGCAAGAGCAAGAGTGAGGAAACATTGCTCCAGGGAGACACTAGCATGTGCGTACCGGCCTCTCAGGGTCCTTGTGAAATTTTAGAGAGATCCTGAACCGTGTACCATGATAACCTCTCCCTTTCCTGGAAAGAGCAGTAGTAGGCCAAGTGCTGCGGAGGATTGCACCCTTCCAGAGTCAGCTGGAATGAAGCCAGCCTTACTTTCCCAAAAGCTGCTGAGGCAGGACCAGCTCTTTCTTTTTCCCCATGCCAGCTTTATGGACCAGCCTGTGCCTCCACTTCAGTGTCAGGACATGTGAGGGCATCAGCCTAAGTGACTGGACCAGAATGGGATGAAGCTGGGGCATGGGCAAGAAAAAGGCAGGAAGAAATTGGGAATCAGGGAAACGGAAGGGCCATGTGGGCTCCTGGTACAGGGAAAAGCAGTCTTTCTTTTCATGTAGACACAGTCTGTCAGCCAGTTCCAGGGAGGAAAATATTGGAATAGTATCCAGCAAAGACAAACTTGGGTCAGGTGTGAGTGGAGCCTTAGAAGGTATTTTCCCTTCATCTCTCTCTCTTCTTCCTCCCTCTGCTTCCCTCCTTGAAGATGACTTTTAAGCCTTTTCTTAGTTTTATTTCTTATTATCACTTCCAATATACATTTATTAATCTCAACACACTGAAAAATATTGTTCTACTTATGTGTATATCATTATGATTACAAACTGGTAAGTTTAATTTTTTTAAATTCTACAACACTAAAGCAGTTTCCAAAGACAGAATTGTCTTTTACAGCTTATGTTATGTGAAAACATAATTTGTGAGTGTCTACACTTCAGGTGATGGAAAATGTGTTTTTTGTTCTTTGTAGTTAGAAAACTTTTATTAGATGCCATTTGTTAATGTTTTAAATTTGTAAGAAATCTTTTCCATGTGGTCTATATTAATTATTCATTCTTGGTATCTCTTTATAAATCTACTTATATAAGTCAATATAACTCAATTTTGTTTGTCACCTAACTATCCTATCCTATCCTATCCTATCCTATCCTATCCTATCCTATCCTATCCTATCCTATCCTATCCCATCCCATCCCATCCCATCCCATCCCATCCCATCCCATCCCAACCCAACCCAACCCAACCCAACCCAACCCAACTATGGCTATATTAACATCTGTTAATTTACGAGTATTTTTACCAGTAATGTTAGAGTATTAACAAGATTTATTTATTGTTGTTCTTTTTTAACTTCTCGGGGTATTTCAAATCTTCAAACAGCTTTCCTGGCTTGTACTCTTAGCACATTTGACATGTAACAAAAGTGACTTTTGTCTTGTTGTGGAAATGGGGCAAATTGGGTTTTTCAGCAGTTTTACATCTTCTTGACCCAGCTTTGGTATTTCATATATTTCTAGGAATCTGTTCATTTCTTCTGTGCTATCTAACCTATGAGAGTAGAGGTTTTCGAAATAGGTGTTGATGATCTTCTGTATTTCCACAGAGTCTATAGTGATTTCACCCTTTTTATTTCTTATTGCATGAATTTGAGTTTTTTCTTTCCTTTTTTAAATAAGGTTGGCTAGGGGCTTATCAATTTTATTTATTCTTTCAAAGAACTAACACTTTAATTCATTGATTCTTTGTGTTGTTTTCTTAGTCTCTATTGTATTGATTTCTGCTCTGATCTTTATAATTTCCTCCCTTCTTTTGTCTTTGGGCTTGACTTGTTCTTCTTTTTCTAGATGTTTGAGGTGTAGCATCAGGTTGTTTATGTGTGTTTGTTCTGTTTTCCTGATGTGGGAATTCACTGCAGTAAATTTTCCCCTGAGGACTGCTTTCATCACATCCCACAGATTCCAGTAAATTGTATTTGTATTTTCATTTTCTTGTAGATATTGTTTAATTTCTTCTTTAATTTCCTCTGTGACCTACTGATTGCTCAGGAGTGTATTATTCAGTTTCCATGTGTTTGTGGGGTTTTTGCAGTTTCTTTTATCATTAATTTCTAGTTTCATGGTGCTATGATCAGATAACATGCATGGGATAATTTCAGTTCTTTTGCATTTAGTTAAGTATGTTCTCAGGGCTATTACATGGTTTATTTTAAAGAATGTCTCATGTACTGCTGAGAAGAGTGTATATTCTGATGTTGTTGGGTGGAATCAAGTCCATTTGTTCACAGGTGTGATTCAGTTATGTTATTTCTTTGCTGATTTTCTGTCTGGTTGATCTATCCCCTTGTGTCAATGGCATGTTAAGGTCTCCTGTTATACTTGTGTTATTGCTTATTTGATTTTTCATTTCCGTTAATACTTGTTTTGTATAGCTGGGAGCTCTGGAATTTGGTGCATATATGTTTTAAGATTGTTATTTCTTCCTCTTGAAGTTTTCCCCTAACTAGTATGTAGTGACCTTCTTTATCTCTTTGGATCATTCTTGGATTGTCTGCAAACAGAATAGCTACCCCTCCTTTTTTGAGGGTTCATGCTGCATGACGTATTGTTTTATATCCTTTGACTTTCAGTCTGTGAGTTTTCTTTTGGGTTAGATGGGTTTCTTGTAGACAGTATATGGTTGGATGTTGTTTCTTGATCCATTCTGCCAGTCTGTTTTAATTGGTGAATTGAGGCCATTTACATTCATGGTTATAACTGTTATATATTGGTTTATTTGTGACATGCTATCTTTTTGCTGTTGTATCTTTACGTTTCCACTTTGTTTAATTGTCTGCCTTGCTTAGTGGTTTTTTCCTATGTCTGTCTAGACTGTCTTTCAGTAGTATTCTTTGCAGAGTTGGTTTGGTGATCATGAAGTTCTTCAGCTGTTCTTTGTCATGGAAGTATCTTATTTCTCCATCCATTTTGAAGGACAGTTTTCCAGAGTACATCAGTCTGGGTTGGAAGTCGTTTTCCTTTAGGATCTGAAATACTTCACTCCATGCCCTTCTTGGCTTCATTGTTTGTGTTGATAAGTCTGCTGTGAATCTGATAGGTTTTCCTTTATAGGCGATCTGTCTTTTTTCTCTGGCTGCTTTTAATATTCTGTTTTTATGTTGGTTTTCTGGGATGGTAATTATTATATGTCAGGGTGTAGTTTTATTTTGGTTATGGCTATTTGGAGTTCTATATGCTTCACTGATCCGTATGTCAATTTCCATTCTCATGTTTGAGAAATTTTCAGCTATTACTTCTGTAAATAGCCTCTTGATATCATTTGTGTTGTTCCCTTCTTTTTCATTTATCCCTATCAATCTTATGTTGTTTTTCTTTGCATCATCTTGCAGCTGTTGAATTGTTATTTCCTGATTCCCTTTCCTGTTCACTAGCTGCAGTCTTGTCTTCGAAGTCTGAAATTCTATCTTCACATTTGTTGAGGCAATTTTGCCAACTTTCAGTGGAATTTTTGTTTTCCTGTGTATCTCTTTGAATCTGCTTCATGCATTCTGTTTGTTTTTTATTTTGTTCATTCAGGGTTTCCATCTTTTTGCGTTGTTCCTCTAATTTTTTACTATGTCTTCTTTAGATGAGTTTATCATTTCTTTCATTACGTTTATCATTTCTTCTTTTACCTGGGAGATTATTTCTGATTTGAGTTCTTTTATAGCTTCCTAGAGTTGTTTCTTTATTTCAGTTGATATCATTTCAGATGTATGGCTTTTATTTTCTTCTATGTACATGGCTCCTACGCTTGTTTGGGATGGGCTGGAGGTTTGAGATTGCATTTTGGTCTTTTGTTTTGTCATTTTCCAATATTTCCTTTTTTCCAGTGACGTTCCAAAGCTTCCCGTGGATGCCCTGGTAAAGACTTGGCATGCACACACAGCCCCAGGACTGATTGGAGGTTGCTGGGCATGGCCCAGTCAGGCCCACAGGGACCTCCTGTGTGTCCTCAGGTGGTCTAGGGCACTAGGCAGGGTCTTATTAGCTGGGAGCAATGGTCCAAAGCTTTCCTTGAGCAAGCGCAAGCGTGCTGTAAATCACTTTGCAAGCCTTCAGCTCCAGGGCCTCAATGGAGGTGGCTAGGCATGGCCTATTCAGGCCCATGGGATCTCCTATGGTTGTTCCAAAAGCTGGGTGGGGTCCTAACCGCTGGGGGCAATGGTCTAGAGCTCTCCCAGAGCAAGTGCCAGCTCGCTGGAAATCACCTCGCATACCCTCAGCTCCAGGGACTCAACGGAGGTGGCTCAGTGATTTGGATCCTTAACAGAAAATTGTTATTTCTGACACTCGATTTTGCTGGCTTTAAAGAAATAGAGGCAAATGTTTGGTCGTAAATTTTTTCCAGCCCCATATTTTGAATGCAGACAATGCATACAGTCACTGAAGCAAGAGGATTTGTTTGTTTGCTTGATTGCTTTTGCATTTTGCATTTTGAGACAAAGTCTAGCTGTGCAGTCTAGCCTGGCCTTGAACTTGCTATGTAACTCTGGCTGTCCCTGAACTTCTTACCATCCTCTGGCCTTAGCCTTTCCAGTGCTGGGATCACCAATTTATACTACCTTCTGGTGCAAGAGGATTTTTTTTTTTATTGTTTTAGTGTAAAGTGATAGTGTATTTACTATAGTTCTTGGGAACTTTATAAGTATGTATGGCAGTCCAGGTGACTCTAAGTGTATAGAATTCTTCTTAATATTTTTTCATACTAAGCAGCAAATATTCTAGGTGAGCAATTTAGAATAATACCTAATGTAATATACTTTTGTTTTTTAATTAGGTCTATTCATATAATTATACTAAGTTTCCTAATGTATAATTACATTTGGTCTCTTGTATTTCTGGGTTTTATATCTGTGGATTCAACTGAGGATAGAAAATATTTGAATGAAATAAGTTGCATGTGTATTAGACATGCACAGGATTTTTTGGTCACTATCCCTAGATAACACATAAGACTCTTTCCTGGGTCTTTTTATTTGTGATAATGTGAATGTCTTGATGTAAAATCTCCTTTTTGCTTTGAACACTCATCCTGTCATTCTCATCACCTTCTGAAGCAGTTCTGAAAGTTCTCTTTCCTGGGTCTTTTTATTTGTGATAATGTGGAGGTATTGAGTATTGTGATAATGTTGAAGTCCTGAATTGACTGAAAATGTTCTTCTTTCCTGGTTATTTTGACTTTGGGGAAGAGCCAGAAGTTGCTGATGGCACTCAGCAGCAGTATTTACTGTATTTTTGATCTTGCCTCATAAAGCTCCAAAAGAGGGCTTTTAAGACTGCATCAGGAAGTGGCAGGAATAATGGGGTAAGTGTGTCTAATGTCAGTAGGAGTATTTTAAGGGAGATAAATGGTGATGTGTCTTTTACTGTAAAAAGTTTTAAAACTTTAAACATTTGCTGTATCTTTTAATCATAAGATGTGGGAAGGTCATTTGCAAATGTTACATTTTATATAAGGGACTTGATGATCCAAGGGTTTTGTTGTCCAAGGGCTTTGGGAATCCATCCCCCATGGTTGCTGAGGGATGATTATATGTGTACTGCAGGGCAAGGGTGACCCATACACCTTGCAGTCCTCCCTGGTGCCACCTCCAGGGCATGAGGCAGATGTTCCTCTTGAGCCCCTTGGAAACTTCCCCTCTTGCGACCACAGATGATAAAGTGCTCCAGGGCCATTGCTGGCAGTGCTTTCTCTGGTTTCTTATGCTGATCTATGCATAATTGTGGTCAAGCAAATATTGAGTGAATGATTAACATATAGGTCTCAATTTATTCAGCTGCCAAATTCTTAGCACTAGGAAGTAACCCAAGCCAAGTACCTTACAGTGGCTTAGGATTTCAGGTTTTAATGTCAAAATTCATAGCTATACAAACTTCTGAAATATATTGTATAGATAAAGCATGACTAATGAGATAGATTTTAAGTCAACACATATTTTTCCCTCTGTCATGTTGTGCTTTTTTTTTATATTTGGGGCTGACTGAGCATTTATAGTAATCATCCCAGCAGAGGCAGGTAGTTTCAAACCAAGTGGCATGTGAACCACTTAAGATCATTAATATTGATCAGTATATAAAGTCCCTTTCATTCTCCAGAATACCACATTTGAGGATAGAGTGTTGTAGGAAACAACCATTCTGCAGGAAAGAAAAACCAAAGTTTTTTTCCAGAGCACCATGAAGACTGCTTATTCCATGGCCTCTCCTCTCCAGGACTTGAAGCGTAGGTTTATGGGTATGAGTGAGTGAGTGAGGCAAGTAGGAAGAACAGTGAACAAGCAGTTGGTTAGTTCTGCAGGGACCTGCAGGACCTGGCTGCACCCTTACTTCCTCCCCCTTCTCCCTCTACCCCAGTCATGTTTGTCTTCGTGCTGACCTGGGGACAGGCTGGCCAGCTCTTGCCTCAGGCCTTCTGCATCTGGAGGCCTTTAAAGGCTTCCTTGTGTAGTCTTTTTCAGAGGTCAGCTTCTTAGTGAGGAGGTTGTCTTATCAAATCCCTTTTTCCATAATATTTACCACAACCTAACACACTCTGCACATTTTACTTATATTGTTTGTTGTCCCTCCTCCATGCTAACATATGGGATCCAATAAGGCTGAAACTTTTGTCTCCAGCACCTCCTGGAATGGTGGTTGTACCAGAGTGGGACTTAGCATGGTGGGGGCCATCTTTAGTGCTCAAGCAATGTTAAGTGAATGTAGGAGGCATCTTTATGTCTTAACAGGACACAGAAACTAGCTTCATTTTGTTTTATGTGGAGAACAGATAGCTTCTTCAGTAAATAGTGTTAGCAAAATTGAATATGCTTTGCAGGAGAATGAAGCTAAATTCCTTTCACCTATACAAGAATCAATTCAAAATGAATGAAAGACTTAAATGTTAAAACCTGAAACTATGAAATTACTACCAAACAAAAACAAAACAAACATAAGGGAAATACTTTAAGACCTTGGGTAGAAAATGACTTTTTAGATAGAATACCAAACCATGGAAAACAAAAGTAAAAATGGACAAATGTGATTATATCAAACCAAGGATCTTATAGACAATAAAGGAAATAATAAATCAACAGAATTAAGAAACAACCTTTGAAATGGAGTAAATCAAGAGATTCATAGCCAGAGTATATAAGAAACTCAGCTGAACACCCCCCAAAAAATCAGTTAAAAATGCATTAAAGAGGAAAACAGTTTTAAAAGAAAACATACAGATGGCTATCAAATACATGAAAATATGCTGAATTTCATTTATGAAGGTCTTGCAAGTCAAAACCCATTTAGAGAGCATCTCACCCAAGTGAGAATGGCCCGAGTCAAAAAGACAAAAAGTAATGTGCTGGTGAGGATGAAGAGAAAGGAAACACTCATGTACTATTGATAGTAATGTAAATTTATACCTCTATAGGAAGCAGCATGAAAATTCGTCAAAAAACTAAAAATAGAATTACCATATGACTTAGGCATTCAACTACTGGTTATACATCCAAAGGAAATAAAATCATCATACTAGAAAAGTGCTTGTACTCCCATGTGTATTGCAGCATTATTCTTGGTAGCTAAAATACAGAACCAGTCCAGATGCACTTTAGTAGATCAATCAATAAGGAAAATTGGTATATTTATACAATGGGATACTATTTAGCCATCAAAAAGAAAGAAATCCCAGCATGTGGATGGAGCTGGAGGTCACTTTGTTAAATGAAATAGGCCAGGCACAGGACGACAGATAAAACAATGAATGGTTCTCATTCCTCTGTGGGAAGTAATAGTAATACATTAATCTTGAAGATGAATGGAATGAAGTAGTCGCTAGAGACTAGGAGAGGAGGGGGGAAGGGATGGGATGAAGTTCAGTAAGGCCACCAGCACACAGTGAAGGAAAGACTTTTGTGTCTTTAACACAGTGGGGCCACTGGTGGTTAAAACAACCTGTGATATTTTTCAGAATGACTCGAAGAAGTCTTGGCACATAAAAATGTTTGAAGAGATAGAAGTGTTGGTTACCCACATTTGATTAATACGCATTGTATTGAATTACCATAGTGTATTCCTTAAAGATGTTTTGCCAAAAAAAAAAAATACATTTCAAGAACTCATACAAAAGGAGTTGATAATAGTATGAAATGGGAACATTTTATAATTATTGTAAGGATTATATTGTCAACCTGCTTCAGTGAAATTTAAAGAAAATTGTTCTGGTAAATTGACACATTTTCAAATATGTATAGCTCTCAGTTAAGTTCATAAAGAAATTCTGGACATGGTGACACATTTAATGGACATCAATGCCAGCAGTCAAAACTTTAACACGACTTTAAAATAATATGTGAATGCCTGTCTTCTAGTGAACAAGATGGACTGAGAGTTGGAGGATCTAGGTCTACTTCCCAGGTGCACTTTTGATTTATAACAGTTCTAAAAGAGAGTCTTCTTTTGATCTCTACTTGCTCTTCCAAGCTTAGACTCTGATGGCTTCCTCTCCATGCACTGCTCCTGGCCTCCATGTCCCTTCCCAGTGGCCCTTAGTGTGGGGAGCATGAAGTCTTAAACCTCTTCATTGATACTAAAGATATTCAAGTATATTCCTTTCCACCTTTAGATACCTTTATTTGGAAGTTCTTCCTGTATTATAATCTTCCTGCCTTTAACTTTTACCTCAGGAATATGAAAAAAATTTAAGTCTCTCTTCTACTTGCCATTTTACCTGTTATATCATGATAGGTCTGATATGCTAAAGAGTTATTATTCTCCATTACTCCAAGTTAAGTCTCCTTGGGCTTTTACCAGTCCTCTTGGGTGGGATTTTGAGCACATCAGTACCATCCTGATCCCTGCCCTTGAAACTAACTTCAGTCAGGTCAGGCCTTGCTCTTGGCATGGCTCCCTGACTCAGTCCATAAACCCGGTGCCACCACCAGCCTGCAGCGTGGAATGGCTGCCCTCCCTCATTGTGGAAACAGCTACTGTCTGTATATAACCATGGTGCCATTAGGTTCTTGAGTAGTCAGTGTCACACTGTTGACATCTTGAGCGCCAGTTAATTAAAGTCTGTTTTGTTTTCATTCTGCTGCTTGTGTTCCTATGCATATGCACTAACATCATCCTGTACTCATGACACTTCTTGTGTTTGTGTTTTGAGTTTGGTGTTTCATTATCTTCACATAGTCACAGTCCATTAACAGTGGGGACGTGCTCTAGGAGCTGTGCTGCAAGGCATTTTCCTGTGTGAACACTGTGGGATGTGCTCACATGGGCTGAGCTGGCCTCCGTGCCAGTGGGGCTCACCATCGTGATGTGTGTGGTCATCGCTGATGGAAACCTTGTCGCATAGGGCACCACTGTCCTCTTTCTCATTAAATGTGCCACATACTGACTGTGGTGCTAGCCCTTCAGCATCTTTTTTGGGATCATTATTTCTCCTTCTGACTTACTTGCCTCTTATTCTAGCTTTCTGCTACTGAGATGATTGATTTGAGGTTTTGAAACAACAATCGAGCAATGGAAGTGCTCTGAACTAGACCCCTGTGAGCCTCTAGACTTTGCTGCCCGATATGGCAGCTATCAACATGTGACAGTTTACACTTAGGTTTTAATTAGTTAAATTTAAAGGAAATTTAAAACCTGGTTCTCCAGCTGTGCCAGCTACATTTTAAGTCCTTAGTAATCATACGTGGTTATTGGACAGCAGCAGTGGCACAGTACTTCTGTTATTGCAGCAGACTCTCCTGGACAGCATAGCTCTGGCCAGGTGCCAGTCTCTTAGCACTCTGAGACATAAAAACAATGCAATGGAGTATTTTTTTGTATCTGTCCATACTGACTCCTTTAGCTTGACTACAGCAGATGGTTAAAATGTCACATTTATTTGAGGGAATCAGTTTTAATGGAAGAGATGTCATTTAATTTGCATTTCACAGCATAATTATGATTTTGTGAGTAGGTGTTAGTGTAATTAATTCTCAATTTCTTGGGAAAACTAGGTAATACAGAAAGTCAAGTAATTCAGCATTCCTGAGATTAAGGTTGGTGAGGTTTTATAGTTAGGGATGTATCATAAAGGAAGTAGGGGGTGTGATTAAGTTTCACTTAAAAAAATCTAAAAATCTTTAAGTATGATGCATGAATTTATATATTTGTCTATTCATTTAGTATTTACTTTTTTAAAGTTTTCATGAGGACACATTTGCAGTTCATATGGATGCTATTTGGTTGAGTTTCTCCTCTGTCCTGCCCTGGCTGAGCTGTAGATAGACTCGTAGAAGATAACTGTCACAGAATCTCTTCCTCCCCTGCAGGGGTTCAGCCGTGGCTGAGGAAACATGCGCAACATTGCAATCAGCCACACGATGTGGTTGAGGTAGGGACAGGAATGGTGTCCCTCAAAGCAAGAACCCTGGCCTGGGAGGGTATTACACAATGCCGAATTTCAGTATTTGTCTCTGAGGCAGAAATTTGGCAAAGATGCTGATATTGTTTCATTAAAAAGCATTTTGTTTCACTTCCCCATTTTGCTAGGAACTGCTATATTTTCAGTCCTCTCACCAGGTATTAAAATTTGATTGTAGTGCTGCAATTATACAGAAATAAATTCCCTCCCTCAGGATTCCTAAGTGGACAGATAATTTTTTAAATGGAATGAAGATAACATCATAATACCATCAGAGTACTCTTGGTTATATATAATCAACTTCTTATCCCTGAGTTCAGTCCATGGGTGGTGAATGTAATGGAGAGAGTATTGGTAGAAAAGTGTAAATAACCAAAATGAAGTTTATTGGTTTTCTGTGCTGGCCATGCAGCAGACAAGTACTGTACGTGTGTTCCAAAGCTGGGGACTGGGATTTGGGCAGATGTGGTTACCCTATGGATACTCTCTTTTTCCTTTGCATACACACATACAGTAACACTTAATTTCTAAGTTAGACACAAGATGATATTAGCAACAGTAATTAAATAGAATAATATACTGTAGTAAAAGCTATGTGAATTTTTATCAAAATAGAATGTTATATTGTACTCACTCTTCTCCTGATGAGATGATACAGTGCCATATGATGAGACAAAGTGAGGTGAAAAATACATTCTGATGCAGCAGGAGGCCACTCTGAGGTAGATCTGGTAACTGAGGTGCTCACTGGTTGACAAGAAGTGGGCAGCGCATACAGCACGGATGTAGAGGGATGGAGAGGTAGGACAAGAGTTCATTTTGCCACTCAGAACAGTGTGGAACTTTAAAACATATGAGCTGCTAATTCTATCGTTTTTCATTTCATGTTCCAGACCTTAGTTAATTCCTAAAACTGTGACTAAGGGGAAACTTTCAAATATATACTTACCTAATTGATTCTAAATGTTCATGTTGCCAGCTCTAAAGTCAGAAGGTGTCATACAAGTACTAGAGTCCTCTGATTCACGTGACAAGGCGGATTTTTGTCTGTGTGGTAAATAAAATAAGCTAGGTGAGTATTTTGGAGCAGCGAGAAAGAAAACTAAGATTGAAACACATTTGTCTTTAAAACTTAGCCTCATAACCACTATTGTACTGAGTGACCTAAGATTTAGTTCATAGATGTGTGTATAATCCTTAGAGTGGTTTCTTTTAAAATAAAGAGATGTGCAAGATAAAATAAACACAAGAAGAGGGAGATCCAAGGTAATGTTTCTGATGCACTGGCAAGTTAGTCCTCAGTGGGAACATTGCTACCTGGGAGGCTGAGGAGGGAGTGGCTAAGGAGATGGAAAAAGTAGTTTGACACCTTTCAGGCACGGCTGTGAAATGCAGACACTTGCGGCATCATGTCCAGACGTGACGGCATGTCGGAAGACTATGAGTGTCCTCCACTAAACAGTGGACTGGTGACAGGAAATCGTCCTCGCCATTGGCTTTCAGGCACTTTGCTGATACCCTAGGTGTGGCTCTCTTGGTATTTATCCTGCTCAGAATTTGCTTTTATTTCATTAATTTTTTTTTCTTTTTTTTATTTAAAGAGAAAAAAAACATGTAAAGGGTAGAAATAATACAGAATTTCAAACAAAAAAAAGTAATAAATCACTAGTTGATAAATTACATATTGTCTGCTTAGAAATAGTTGTTCAAGTTACAAAATTAAAGCATACAAAGTATATGCAAAGCTGTAAACAGCTATGCATGCATGAGTCTCTACATGTATTTCTATCCTTTCTGTATTAGAGGGAAAAAAAAAACATAGCAAGACAAAACAAAACAAATTCCTATAAAAACATGAAACCAAAAAGTCATATAAAACCACAATACAAGGTGATCTACAATAGTTACTGTGTTGTCTCTTATTATCTTCAATAGAATTGTCTATATCATCAGGTAATTGAACATAGCAGTATAATTGAATATAGCAGTACATAATAATATTAGCAAAAATAAAACAGTGTAGACAGTATCAAACTTCAAAGGCAGGTAATAGTCAAACCAGAGTGGATATTCTAGTTCATCTTGTCATCCTCAGTGTAGTTGCCTATACTCTCAGACTTAATACTATCAATCATACCAGCTTTGAATAAAATCTATCAATACAAAACAGCAATCTAACAAACCAGATTCGATTACGATCAGTTATGGTAAAACAGTGTAGGTTATACAGAACTTCAGATTAATTTAATAGGAAATTAAGGATGATTACAGTACTATATCCTGCTATTTTCGGGATAACTGTCTGTGTCCTCAAATCTAGTACAAGTAGATAGATTGAAACAGAATATAATACATCTAAGCAGAGTGGTGTGAGTAATGTGGGTTTTAAATCTTGGTACACTATTTCCAATATAGTGTATCAAGGCCATCTATGTTAGAGATTTTAGCCATCCTTCTCTGCCTCATTTCTGCTATGCTATTTTTCTGCCTTTGTTTGTCTAGTTTTCTCCTTCATTCTACTGCCTGCCCCGTTTCATTGAGGCCTTTCTGCCACTGTTCCTAAAATCCTGATTTTTTTTCTCTCTCTCTAGAATGTCCTTCATATTCTCTATAGGGTTGGATTGGTGGTCACAGTTCCTCTTTGTCATGGAAGCATCTTGTTTCTCCATCAATCTCTAGTGGCAGTTTTGTAGGGAACATCAATCTGGGTTGGAGGCTATTTTCTTTCAGGGCTTGGAATACTTTGCTCCAAACTCTTCTTGATCTGATGGTCTGTGTCGAGAAGTCTGCCGTGAACTTGTTGGGCTTTCCTTTTTGGGTAATCTGTTTCTTTACTCTGATGGCTTTTAATATTCTGTTTTTATATTGAATTTCTGGTATCTTGATTATTATATGTCTGGGTGTAGCTCTGTTTTGGTTGTAGGTGGCTGGAGTTCTGTATGCCTCAAACGACTGAATGTCATTTTCTTTTCCCTTGCTTGGGAAGTTTTCCTTAATTATTTTCGTGAATAGCCTTTGTAATTCACCTGTTTTTATTCCTGCTTCTTCGTTCATGTTTCTTATTCTTAAATTGTAGATTCTCTTGTCATCTTCTATCCTTTGTATTGTTACTGCCTGTTTCCTCGTTATTTTTAAGAGATCTTTCCTTTCATGATCACACACTGCAAACTTGTCTTGAAGTTTTGATAGTCTATCCTTAGTTTCTTTTAAGAAATTTTGCCAACTTTCAATGTAGTTTTTAATTTCCTGGTAATGTCTTTGAACCTGCTTCATGTATTGTAGATTTTCTTTATTGAATGTTTCTCTCCTTTTTTTGTGTTCCTCCCTTCTTGCATCTGTGTCTTCTTGAGAGGTGCTTAGCATTTCTTTTATTAATCTACTTATATCTTGCTTTACCTGATTTAATATTTCTGTTTTGAGCTCATCTACAAGGTCCCGAAGATATCTCTTAATGTCCATTGAAGCTGTGTCTGATGTTGCATGTTTGCTGCCCTCAGTCTCTTTTGTTTTTCTCTCTGCTGGGTCAGGGTTCTCAGGGCTTTGGGTTGTGGGCTTTTTCTTGTTTCTCTCTCTTGTCATGGTTTTGGTTTCTTCCATACAGGTATATAGTGGAGGTCTCAGCTCCTTTCCTTGTAGGTTATGGTTCTTCTGAAGCACGCTGGCAAGGGATTTCTGCTCTCTCCTGTTTGCTCTTGTCACTGAGGTGTAAGCAGGGTCTGCATATGCTGGCCCCTCCCCACTGGGCCAGTCAAACTTCAGGTTAGTGTGTGCTAGGCCTAGGGAATTGGTTTGGGATGGCTTATTGGGTCCCAGCCAGGGGTGTGACCCAGGCCAAACAAATCCCATGAATCTGCTCTGGGGAGGGAGCAGCCAACTGAAGTCACCATTGTTCTTAGTCCAGGCTCCTCCTGCCTGATTCCAACATGTCACCCATTTTGTCATGCCCTTTCTATGGGGGTGGACTTATGCCCAGCACTGACCATGGATTAATGACCATCCCTTCACTGGCTCGGTTCTCTGGTGAGCTCACCAATCCCCGACTTCACTGTGGCTGTGGCTCCTGTGAGTTGTGGTGGGAATGAGTCTGGGCAGCTCTGCAGGTTGCAGATGGAGCGAGTTTGGGCAGCTTGGCAGGTCACAGCGGAAAGTGCCATGTCTGCTAATTTTAGCTGTTCCGATTGTAGCCCCAAGACTGGGTGTTTGATGAGTTTTTTTTTTGTTTTAATTTCTTCCTCTGTCAAGAGGATCCATCTCCCTCTGTCTGATCTCTCCAGGATATTTTATTCTGACATATGAGTTATTTCTCCCCAGGAGGCTCTGTATTTTGTTGCTCACTATATTTCATTAATTTTAATCAATTGGGGAAACTTGTTTCTTCTGTATTCTTTAGTCTTTTTCTCTGGGGCCCAAATTATAGGGATGTTTTAATATTGTTTTATAGGTCCGTAAGCTCTCTTCATTCTGCTCAATAATTTTTTACTCCATTTCTTAGATTCTATAATTTCTGTCGCTTTTATTTTACTGGATCTTTAATTTGTCACCAACAATTTACTGCTATTCCTATTTGCTGCTTAACACAGCCCTTTTATTTCAACATGTTTCTGTATCTTAGAAATTTTATCTGCTTTTATAACATTATATTTCTGTGGTAATTAAAAAAATCATTATAAGCACATTTTCCTGTGTATCCCTGATCAAGTACAGCAGCTTCTTCAAAATGCCCCAAAGTAGTGGCTTTGTCCTTCACCTTTCTGTTCTTGTGTGACACAGCCCCACTTGTCAGTCCCATCCTGCCATCTCCTTGAGACCAGCACTGCACCTTAGTTAAGTTACAAAGTTCTAATGAAGAGAAGGATAGTACTAAAGGTTGATGTGGAAACTGCTAAACTATCTGTGATGAGCAGGGCCACACTGGAGGATCTGGGAAAGGATGATGAAGGCAGCAGTGACCAGCTTCTATACCAAGTGTTGACACTCAGTATTTTCACAGCTTATTCAGTGGTGTATCCACCACAAGGACAACCCTACTCCTCCTGAGGACAATGAGAACAAAGAAACGCGGAACGGACAGTATCCTTGTTTGGAACCAAGGATTCCTGAAAATTGACCAAGGGATACTTTTTGAACTTGCTCTATAAACTGTTAGACATCAAAGGTTTCCTTGATGTAATAAGCAAGGCTGTTGCCAGTATGCTCAAGAGGAAAACTCCTGAGGATATTTGCAAGACCTTCAGTATAAAAAAGGATTTTGCCAAAGTGGAGGAAGCCCAGGCACTCAGAGCCTGTGATGTGCAGACAAGTGAAGTGCTATGCCCAGCCCTGTAACAATGCAACCCTCTTCTGTTTACAGCTGCTAATATTAGGCAAAAAGCAGACAGGTGTGGCAGAATCAATTGTGCTCCACTAGCAGTGTGGTCTTTGGATTGCATTGTTTGAATATAGTCTCCAAACTTTTTTTTTTTATATTAAGATAAAAAATTTTTTCTTTGCTCTCAGTAGAACTGAACTGTGGGCATTCCCAGTTTTTGTCAAATTGGGCATTCCTTCTTTTGAAAAGAGTTTTCTGCATATTTTATTGTTTAGTTAATTTTCCTGACCTTTTAAAAATTAACACTGTACATAAAGCAATATACAAAATGTTTTCTGAAATTAAAAAAAAAACTTGTTTGCTGATTTCAGCATTGGGTCATGTCAAGATCAGTCTTTGATGAGTGTCTTGTCTTTTGAGAATGGATTTTTTTTTTTTTTTGTCCTGGATTCTCTTGATAGTGTTGAGGGTTTTGTTTTGTCATTGCAACAATTAATTGGGTGACTCAACTGCAAACTGGGACTTCTGGGTGGTAACTGGGTGAGTTTATAAATGGAACCATATACTTCACCTCCTCTTTTTCTGTCTAGGAAATCTATAACTGTCAACCTCATCTGCAGTAGCTGTTGTCACTCTAAACATGTCCATTGGTTCTTCAGGACAGTAAGGCAATATGTTTCCTGCCGGAGATTTTGATTATAAATAATACAATGCAAATTCATAGAAATATGAAATTCACCACAGTTACTTCTCTATCATTAGTTTAAGCTCCCCTCCAGAATGCCCCTGCTCTTAGAATACTCTCAAAAGCCATTACGAAACAGTTTTTGCTTTTGTCTGCTTTTAGGTGTTGCCCAGGTTTTATAGTTGTTGTACTTGAGCAGTTAAAGAGGTTGGGCATTTTCTTTCTTTGGAAGTGAGTCCTTTCAGTTACTTACTTTTTAATGGTTGCTGGTATTCTGTTGTTGATACCTGTGTACAGGTTACCTTGACAAAGAATGAGATTTCTGCTTCCTGACACATTAGTATGGAGCTTTGTAGCTCTTCATTTTTCCTGAGAAATGAATGTATTCTTTTGGCATTTTTATCTTTTCTTGAGTATAGTTTATTCTGAATTTTGAATAAGCACATTAGATTTGTTTCTTAGAGAAATTGGTGCTGGTGCTGGTGTGGGGAAAAAAAAAGAAACGCTTCTCACTGTTGGTGGGAGTGTAGGCTGGTGCAGCCACTGTGGAAATCAGTGTGGTGAGTCCTCAAAAAACTAGGACTAGAGGTTCTATTTGACCCAGCTATTCCTCTTCTTGATATCTTCCTAAAAGAATGAAAACCATCATACAACAGCAGGACATGAGCACCATGTTTATAGCAGCACAGTTTGTAATAAGTAAATCTTGGAAACAAGCCAGATGTCCATCAACTGAGGAATAGATAAAAAAGGTGTAGTTTTTTTTTTTAATTCAGTGGAGTACTGCTCAGCCATAAAGGAGGATAAATATGAGACATTTATAGCTAAGTGGATGAACCTTGAGACTATACTCTCTCTTTAAGTGAAATAAAGAGGACAGACGTGTAAGCATTGTACTGTCTCTCTGGTGTGAGAAACTCAAAGTTTAAATGAGGACCAAATGTATAATAGATATTGTGAAATAGAAGAAATTGTTAAAAAGGAAAGGGGAAATAAGGAGAGGCAAGGGGGAAAAGGAAAAGAAAAAAATGAGAAAGGGATAAAATGGAAATTAGAATATTTTCTTTTATCTGTTGAAACATTTGACCTGATATATACCAGCATTCATAAATTAAATACATAAACTCTGATTATTCAGGTAATTCTATGAAAGGAGAAATATTCAATCTTGTATAAATTATACTTATAACTGGCAGAAAAGTAAAATTTGGTTACTTTGTCTGTTTACTTGTTTTATATGTTAATAATTAGCAGTGCAGGGGGCTGTGGATTTAGCTCAGTGGCATAAGTGCCTGCCTTGCAAGCACGCGGTCGTAAATTCAATCCCTGGTACCAATTAAAAAAAAAAAAGTTTTTAAACAATTAGCAATGCAGTCATTAATAGAAATACCTTGTTTTGAATTAGTCTGTGATTAATTATAGTTATAAAATCAAGATTTTGCTTGATTATATTCAACATTAAAATTTTTTCTCATTGTTTAATTCATTTTTTTCAAAATTGTATGCTGTGAAATTCTACTGTATTGAGTGGGAAGCTTATTAGATTACAAATGTATGCTGTGCTTTTCTATAATTTTTTCATTTGTCTATTGGAAACAAATATTTGGTAGATCAACTGCAAAAATTAATATATGAAAAATCATGATTTTGAGCTTTTAAGTATTTTTATTCTAGTTAATTTGAGAAAAATCTCAGCAGCTTTTTTGTGAAATGCTTTCTCGCTGGTAATATGCACCTGCAACCCCAGCACTCAGGGAGGCTGAGCCAGAGTGACTGCAGGTTGAGCCCAGGCTGGGCAGTTTAGCCTGACCACGCCTTGAGACTGGGGTATGGGGGCTTGTATGCCTCAGTGCAAGGCACTGGATGCAATCTTTAGAACCAAAAAATACATACACACATATATCCATACACAAATAAATGGCTCGTACTGGTCTGTATCATAAATGTGTACATGTGTACTTTCTAGGATTTAATTACTTTGATTTGTATCTGCTACTTTTTTATTACTACATGTTTGTAGTATATGAAGTTTGCATTCATCTTGAGGAGTGGATAGAGGTACAAAATAATTTTCTTTCCCTTCCCACACTGCTTCCTTGCTGGCCTTTACATCCCCTTCTTATTGCCATTATTATTTTTAGCTCATATTTAGGACATATTACATTTACATTTGTCAAGGTTATTAGATTTTCGTATATGGCATATCTTTAATTCTACTTACTTCCACTGTTTTCTTCCTTAATTCCTTATACAACTACTTTGTCATGAAACTATATTTTCCAATAGAATCTGGATGAATATTAATTTTTAAGGGTTGTAATATTAATTTTTAAGGATATGTATTGTTGTGGTTATGTTTAAGTTTCTAAATACTTTGGACTGTCATATAACATGTACACAAGTCAATATTTTGGGAAACATTCAAAAAAATTTTTTCTTATTAAGATCTAGTGTTGGAAATTAAGTGTTCTTCAGCAGTTTCTTGGCATTTAAAACCAGGGGAAAAGAGGCTGAGGCAGGAGGCTCAGAAATGCAAGGCCTGCCAGAGTAATTTGGTGAGACCTTATCTCAATATAAAATTTTAAGGGAATGCTTTGAAGTGCTTGCCTAACATGCACAAGGCTCTGGGTGGACAAAAAAGCAAGCAGTATAAAAGCATGCATTCACTTCAGGGAGCAGAAAATTCAACTTAAAGTCCCCTAAACAATGAGAAATGTAGCTAGACTTGGTGGTGCCTGCCTGTAATCACAGCACCTGAAAGGCTGAGGCAGGAGGATCACCCTGAAGAGTTTGAGGCCAGTCTGAACTACATCATGAGACCCTGTCTCAAGAAATAAAAAATTGAAAACAATGAGAAATGTATAAATTTGTGTGGCAGGTGGCCTGGACAGAGAGCCAGGTCAGCAGTGTGATGTGGTTGGAAGCTCCTGCCTCATTTTAACCTGGCAGTCACTTTGCACTAGCTGGGCTCTGAGGCTGGTCTCCTCACAGTCACAGCATACTTGCTGCAGCTCCAGGCCTCCGGTTTCTTACCCATCAGAGCAGAAAACCCCTTCCTGAAGATTCCTTGTGTCTCATTAGCTCAGGAAACAGAACTGCATGAGCAGTCAGAATTTGCCTTTTGATCTATGACATGTTTCCCCACAACCTGGGAGTGTAAATGCCAGAACAATTTGTGATTCTTGCGGCCGTGGAGGGAAAGGCTACAGGGAAAGGCTTGTTCTTATACAGATCGTGGATTCCAAAGATTTTTCAGTTCTCATCTTGTAACTCCTAGCTCAGAGAGAACTTCTTTTGGAACGCCTTTTTAAAAATCAGAAAAATGGAGACTTTAAATAAAAGTGTTAATACAGGTAAAGAAGGATTCAGTTCACAGGGAGCTATAACAGCTCTAAAGTCTTCTGCATTCACCAACCTAGCAACAGACTATACAAAGTAGTCCACAGAAACAGTAGGGGAAATGGACAAATCACATAGTTGTAGATTGTAGCTTTTCCTGATAATCGCTAGAAACTAAAGAATAGAATATGTTGAAGAACCAAATGTAATTAAGTCCCTTGAGCTCATTGCGACATCTGTGGCTCAGCACGTCCTGTGGTCAGGTTATGTGGGCTTGGTCCTACACATTTTCCAGGGAAAATAAAAATAGGGAACAGCTGCACCTTATTTATGAAACTGTGGTACTACAAGTTGATAGTACAACTTTGATAGTTCACACTGACCAGAGAATTAAGAGAAAAAGATATTACAGATCAATTTCACTTATGAACTTTTGTAGAAAAGAATTTCTGTAAACCAGAGCCAGCATTGTATAACTAGGTTAATAGAACATTAACCCATTGAGTGGATTCCAGGAATGCAAGATGCTTTACCAATCTGAAATCATTTATTGTATTGTATTTCACCATATTCCTTGAAGGAGAAAAATGATTTTGGCTGTCTAGCTGGAAGCAGAAAATTATTGAATAAAGGAACTTTGAAGGTGTACTTATACTGTGTAATGTAATAGTTTTCTACTGTTGCTCTAACCAATTACCACAGACTTAGTGGTTTAAATAACAGAAGCTCACTGTCTTACAGTTCTGGAGATCAGAAGATCAGAATGAGTCTCTGTGAGCTGAAATGAAGGTGTCAGGAGGTGGTGTTCCTTCTGGGGCCATAGGGTGCTATTTCCTTGCTTTTCCTAGCCTCCAGGGGCTGCCTGCAGACCTTGGCTCACAGCCTTGCCTGTCTCCAACCTGGGCTGTGTCGTTGCAGTCATTTTTCTGACTTTGGCTGTCTTGTTTCTCTTTGCCATGAAAGGATTTAGTGATTACCTTGGAGCAACCAATTCCTCAGTCACATACATGAAATTGCATTATGATATAGTCACAGGCCGGAGGGATTAAGACATGGACATGTTAGTGGAACCATTAATCTGCTTCTCTGAGCATAGCTAAAAAAGTGTGCAAACATTGTACTTAACAAAATTTTTCCGATGTAGGGAATGAGACAAGGGTGCCCCAATAACATATCCATTTGACATGGTCATGGAGGACTTACCCAGAGCATTTAGGAGAAAAATAAACATGTATAATCTTGAAAGGGAAGATATTGCTTTTATTATTTGAGGTAAATATTGTGGTGAACAAAGGAAATTACAAAAGAGTCTCTAGATAAATTATTAGAACAAATAAGTAATTTTAGGAATTATCTTAGGTCATAATAAAATACCAGAGGCCCAAAGACTTAGACAATAGATATTCTTCATAGTTGTAGAAGCTAAAAGTCATGGGATCAAGGGAGATTCCACTTCTGGTAGACTCTGTCTTTCCTGGCTTGCTGCTGTCTGCCTTCTCACTGTGTCCTCGGGGTGAGGGTGAGGGGCGAGAGTGGACAGCCAAGCTCTGAGGAGTCCCCTTCTTAGGGCACTAATCCCATCATGCAGCTCTTGCCCCACGTCTCACTCTACCCTATTGACCCTTGCACAGTCCCCATCTCTGGTTATCATCATACTGGCTGGGAGGGGGCCATTCAGTCCTAATGGTGTGTTGCTGGGTACAAAACCAATACAGTGAATAAAACCAGCTGGTTTCTATATAACAGCAACAAACAGAAAACAAAAAAGAGGTAGACTTCATAGTATCATTAAAATATCAGAAACAGTAGTGAAACATATGCCAAGTCACAAGTTCTAGATTTGTTGATAATTGTGGTTTGAGTTCTTTGTTGTTGGCCATCAGTGATTATTAGCAAGTAAGGATGTGTAAAGCTGAAGAATAACTGGTGACATCTTTGATGCTGTTTTTAAGAATGTTTGTCCCACATACTTTGAGTGCCATTGTGTGAACATAAGGGTGTGAATGTTGGGAAATATTCTCCAGCTTCATCTAAGTGTCTGGGATGAAAGTTTAATGACCATACTTTGTTTACTAGTTTTTCTGACACTAAATATAATACTATATTACATTATATACAGTATATAATATTATATTACACTATAATGTAATTTCCCATGTAGTTTTCTTTATAGTGAGACAAGGAAGCTTTAGAATTTTAGTGTATATACTCTTACAGTATTCTTAAAATTATACAAATGATTTGCATCAATTTCGGTTTTTAAAAACTGCCCACAATGAATGATTTTAGAAGATGCCACAGTGGATTTGCTACGTTGCGCCAAAGGTTCTCTGTAAGCACAGTAATCATAGCCTCTTTTCTGCTTCTCCCTGTGTCACTGTTTGGTAAATTCATGTCGTACAATTCAGTTTACAGGAATGCTACTAAAGTTGTGAGTGCACAACTGGAAATATAACCTGAATTGTGGAAGATAATGTGGAAAGAAAGGTGCAGATTTATGTTCTAATAGATTATATAAAATGTCTATTACAGTAAGACCATAGTCTAGGGTGTGAATTGGGTATTAGTTTTAGTGCATATTCAGGCTGCTTCTGATTTTTTTAAGTACCTGGAATTTTTCCAAACAAAACTAAAAGGTGAAATTTGTATTCAATATAGTCAGAATTTCAAGTGATTCTTTTGTGGGTAAGCATGCTTATATGCTGCACACTTTCATGGCTATATATAAGTAGAAAAATATTTTTACTTGGATGTAAACTAATTCTTCAAATCACCATTTGATGTAAGGATTATGATGGTTTTGGGGGATACTGTTATTCTTACAGTCACTGTCCAAATTTTTTTACTCACTGCTCCCCAACAGGTATGAAAAGGTATCAAAAAATGAGCATAGTAGTACTATTTATCCAAATATTACACAAAATATGAAACTTGTGATTAACTTAGCTTCTGAACAGGAATGTTACTAGTGGTAATGAAGACCAAAACTCTTAAATGCATTATCTTTTAGGGTTGATTAATGACTATTTCCATGGTGGTCTTGTTATTCCATATGAAGATGAAAATGAAAATTCTAGTAAGAAAATACAGTTTCAGAAATCTGTCATTTTATGCCTTTGAATCACAAATTTTACAAAACAGTTGGTTTGTGTTTTCTTGAGTTTATAATTTTAAAAGGAAAGCTTTTTTAGAAGGATTGTTTTAAGTGAACTATATCAGTCTCATCCATAGCCATCAGTGTTGTAGTAAATACTTTTTTAAAAATGAGATTGTTGAAATCACACTCACAGTAAAGGACAATCTGAATATTTTTGACTAGGGCTGGCTCTTTATTTCAGAGCCTAGTTAAGAATTCTGTTGTAACTTTTGCTGTTGTTCCTAGAAAGGTTGATTAACCCCCTGGTCTTTGCCAGCACACACTTTGCTTCTGAAAAATCATCACCAATTATAACAAGCACAATTCCTTTCAAATTTTTGAATGAAAAAGAGAAATCAAAATATCAGGAACTGATTGTTTTGACCTTAACAACAGCACTACAATTATTAATTATGTTGAGATTTTATCGTTAAACAAGAAGGAATAATAAATGACATCTGAGTATTCAATTCTAGCTCAGGGGAAAAATATACTCCCCAATAGAGGAAGCATTTAATATATTTAAAAATATTTATGTACTGTATAAACAATTGAATTAATGAGTTTGAAATAGTTATTGACAGGGACAATCAAGAAAAAAAGAAGAAATGAATACTTAGTAATATTAGAAATGAGAAATAAAATATTTTGAGAGGATTTTTAAATCTAGCAACTTTTACTGCATGTAGTAGACATTATAGAAAAATAAGTGACATGTATTAACAGGGAAGTATAAATTAAAATTTATTTAGGAAAATCTAAATAAAATGATCAAGAAATAACATTTGTTTTCTAGTACTGGGACCAGAGCTTTCATACTAGGCTACATCCCTGACCCGTTTTAAAATTTTCTGTTTTGAGACAGTGCCTAATTCCCCTTGTCTGAGCTGGGGTTAATCCTACCATCCTCCTCCCTCAGCCTCCCAAGGTACTGAACTACAGGCATGTGCCGCCACACCTAGCTCTCCAAACAATTTTTAAAACCTTCATGGACAGATTCTCATGCCATATAGCTTTGGGAAGCATCAAGAAAGGTAAGGTTCTTGCTGATGGAATTGTGTAACTAGCAGAGGCTGGAGAGCAGGGGGAACATGAAGGAAAAACCTTCTCATGGTTAAGTTTTTAAAATGCTAGCTGAAATCCTCAACTGCCCACACTGTCAGTTGTGTACACTCTATCACACTCACTGAAACTTCTCTGATAGTTTCCAAATTTGTCTGTTTTTACAAAGCTATATTCAGATGTTTAAAATAAATTGATGTTATATTAAAAAGAAAAACAACGAAAATAGGTCTCAGGCAGTGCGTTCAGTAGCCTCGAGCCCTGCTGCACTTCTGACCCCCACCCTTCCCTGCTCCCCACCTGCCCCTCAGGGCCTAGGTGGGAGCCTGAGGATCGGGAGTGGCCCCTTAATCTGCCTAGTCTTAGTGGTGTCTGTGGGTAATATTTTAATGGTTGAAACAGTTCAGTGGTTTGTTTTCTTTAAGTCCAGCCAAAATGGCCTTGGTGTCAAAATGGCTCTGTAAAAATGTCACAGGAAAAATAGTTTAATTAAATGGTCTGAGATAAATGTCATGGATGCTGTTATTATTACTGTGGTCCACTAGTTACCACACCTCTTCCCAGGCAACTGAAACAGCCACATATTTTTGCTATTTATTTCTTTTCATTCATTTTTAAAAATTTGCCTACATATAGAGCACTCTATTGAGTACTTATTTTTCTATGATTGTTCACCTTTTACTGCAGGCCTTGCATTATTATAATTTGTTTATAGATACAGGCACATTTGCAAATGTGTACTTTCTTAGACACGAATATATGCATTTGCACCAGGTACAAAAAAATATTTTGAGCATCTGTCCTTAGAACCACAAAGCAAGAACTGCAAATAAAGTTGTCTGTTTAAAGAAGAAAAAGTCATGTTGTTTCTCACTTATCTCTAGTTCATGGCCGAGGCTCCTCTAACAGAAGATACATTAATGAGAGAAAAACATGCTATTTATTTGACACATTTTTACTGATATGAGAGCCTTTAGGAATGAAGACCTAATAATATATTATTAATGTCTTCTCTATAAAGAACAATCCTCAGATAGCAGGTATACTCAGGAGATCGTATTACTATTTCCTGATGCATGAGGTGAATATAACCAATCTCTCATTTACACATGTAGTGATTTTTGTCTTTAAAAGGCATGCTTATGAAAGTGTATTTCCTTGAGTAGGAGCTCAGCCAGGTTGATGACACGCACACAGCCCGATCGTGATTTGTGCTGAGGAGTGCTCCCCGGGCCCAGCCTGGCTCTGGAGCTCTTCCTCTCTGCGCAGGGCCACATGGCAGGCTTCACGGAGGAGGCCATGTCCTGGCTCCTGTCGGTAGTAAGGAGCTGGTTTTCTCTGCTCTGTGCTACTCTGACAGAAAACCACAGGCCAGATAAATTAGGCCATAGATGTTGCTCAACTCACAGTTCTGGAGGCAGGAAGCAGAGGATCCAGGGTGCCTGTGGCAGGGCCTGCTCACATCCCCATGGTGGGAGAGCCTGGGAGAGCCAAGCACTGGCTCTGGAGAGGAAGCTGTTCTCAGGTGACTAACCCAGTGGGTGTGAGGCTCCATCTGGCAGTCCCTAATCCATGCCTGAGGGGAGGCCTGCTGACCTAACTACCTCTTAAAGAACCCACCTTCCAATGGCACCACAATAGTGATTTAAAATTTCAACACAATTAGCAGGAGCACTTGGGTTCAGAGAAAATATGTTAACAGAATTCAGTCCCTCCAGTCCATAGATCTAAACGGGCACATTCTTAAAGGAAAAGTGTGTTTAGGTTAATGTGGGGTCCTCTGACTTTAATTGGCAACTGTGTGTCCAGGGGCACCTAGTGGTTCAAACTCCAAATTCACTGTAGGTTTTTTTTTGTTTTTGTTTTTTTTTTTAAACTTCAAGTTTCATTTTGTTAATAAAAATTCTGGAGATATTTCTGTCCCTGTGTTACTCAGCAGTCACTGATGAGATGAACATTTTTCAGGAGTGTTTTAATGCTGTTCCTGGTAGGAGTTTGAGAATGCTTTTGAGGAAAGTTATATGAAGTGATTCCTTACAGCCCCCCCCCCCCCCCCCCCCCCC